>JAWPHD010012644.1:0-74328 GCA_037043455.1 Cyrtodaria siliqua
CCATATTTCTGACCCGATCTTGATGAAACTTTGTCGAAATGTTGTCTTATTTATATTTTGGTCAAGTTCGAAAATGGGTCCCATGGGGTCAAAAACTAGGTCACTAGGTCAAATACTTGAAAAACCTTGTGTACACTCTAGACGCCATATTTTTTTTCATTCGATCTTTACCAAACTTTACCAGATTGTTAATGTCAATAACAGCTTGGTAAAGTCTGTTTTTAGCTCTACTGGCCAAGGGCCAGCAGAGCTTATGGGATGGTGTGTTGTCCGTTTTCCGTCGTCCGTTAACTTTTCTTGTGTACACTCTAGAGGCCACATTTGTGATGCAATCATCATGAAACTTTGTCAGAATGTTTGTCTCAATGAAATCTTGGTCAAGTTCAAAAATGGGTCATGTAGGGTCAAAAACTAGGTCACTAGGTCAAATACTTGAAAAAACTTGTGTACACTCTAGAGGTCATATTTGTTACCCAATCTTGATGAAACTTTGTCAAATTGTTTATCTTAATTATATCTTGATCATGTTCGGAAATGGGTCACATGAAGTTGAAAACTAGGTCACTAGGTCAAATATTGGAAAAACCTTGTGTACACTCTAGAGGCCATATTTTTGACCCGAGCTTGATGCAACTTTGTCAGAATGTTTGTCTTAATTATATCTTGGTCAAGTTTGAAAATGGGTCACATGGGGTTAAAAACTAGGTCACTAGGTCAAATACTTAAAAAACCTTGTGTACACTCTAGAAGCCGTATTTCTGACCCAATCTTGATGAAACTTTGTCAAAATGTTTGTCTTAATTATATCTTGGTCAAGTTCAAAAATGGGTCACAAGGTGTTAAAAACTAGGTCACTAGGTCAAACTTTGGAAAAACCGTGTGTACACTCTAGAGGCCATATTTTTGACCCGATCTTGATGCAATTTTGTCAGAATATTTGTCTCAAATTTTTTTGTTTGTTCGAAAATGGGTCACACAGGGTCAAAAACTAGGTCACTAGGTCAAATACTTGAAAAACCTTGTGTACACTCTAGAGGCCATATTTCTGACCCGATCTTGATGAAACTTTGTCGAAATGTTGTCTTAATTATATTTTGGTCAAGTTCGAAAATGGGTCACATGGGGTCAAAAACTAGGTCACTAGGTCAAATACTTGAAAAACCTTGTGTACAATCTAGACACCATGTAGTACAACTCGATTCATCAATGGTATAACAGCCAGTAGAGCGTTCACAGGCCATCTTGGGCCTCTTGTTTTATTTTTTTTTTACATATTTCTGTGTAGTTTTGGTCAGTTCTTACACATAGTTATGTTGTGCTCCCAACCCCACCCCACATTGTTGTAGCCTTGTTTTCTGATGGTATATACTAGCTATAAATTTATTACTCTCCGAAAAATCGAATAGTCGAGCTGCGCTGTTCTCCGACAGCTCTTGTTAATGTTATGAGTTATTGTCCATTGTAATGTTGTTCTTATAATTATTGAGTTGAAGTACAACAGTTCTCCAGTAGGTTTTCGTTGCGGCGATGGAGCTACCTAGAAATATCTACGTAGTTTGTGATTACAAAAACCTTGCTGAAAAGGTTTACTTACAATAACTTGATTTCAATAATTTAAGTCCTGAATATCAAGATCTAGCAAAACGAATGAGCTGGAACAGGCCCCGTATGATGTAGCACGAGGTACGTCCCCATCCAGGTGTGGATAGTTAACGATGTCAAATATAGTCATCTCTCTTATCATAGATTTTAATATGTATGTAATAATTTGAAATCGAGGGATGAAGATCGAGGAATGATGCTATGGTTTCCGAAATGTTGACATTATTCAAAGGGAGCTCTGGTGGATAAATATGAGTGACCACATGAGCAAATAATGGATTATCAATATTGAGTATGTCATCTAGATAACGAGAAGTAGTATCAGACACATCCAAATAATGTCTCCTATCTAGCAAGTGAAAACTCAATATGAGATCTCTTGTTTTAAAAAGATTATATAAACGAATCTTCGACGATGTAATATTTATAACGACTACACGCATAATACATCTGTATCTTGTTTCAGATCATGCTCCGCAGCCTCTTTTATGTCATACAGACCAGCCATGGACAGCAACACGATTACAACAAGGTGCGACAAGCCAGTATGGGAGCAGTTACACCGGGGGCAATACACAGTGGCCATTTACACGGTCTCTTGACACCATCTCACAGTCATATTCACATTGTGATAAAATGGAGGTCAAGACGGTTTTGGAATCACAACAAGCCAGTACGCCAGTTGTGGATTCGTATCAAAATTACAGAAGTTCTATGGAAACTGCAGGTAGCCATTTTGTTCAGATTTCAGACGTTGATAGAATCAGTGACAGCGATGTTGGTATGCACAGCCGATATATGGAACCTAAAAAACAACAGTCCGTGGAGTTTGTCACTAGTGATGGTAATACTTTACAATCTATGGAACTAAATATGAACAGTTGGAGTTTAGGAGTAAAGAACAGTGATAGTCTTGTAGAATCTAGCAATCATTTAGATATTGGCAGAGGATCTGCGGAAGTAAACAGTGGTGATACTTTTGTTCAGATTGACGTTCAAATAAACATGGGCAATCAAATTGCAGGATTGAACACAGGTGGAACTATTTTAAACACTGAAGACGATCTTAATATTGGTAATTCACCAGTAGGATTTAAAAGTGGTATAAATATTGTACAAACAAGCGAACATTTAAATATAGAAAGCCAGTCTGCAGGATTGAATAGTGATGGAAATGACAACCAATCTAGTGAAACTTTAAATATAGATAGACAATCTGTGGGCATGAATAGTGGCGGTAATACAGCACTACAAACTAACGACCATCTACATACGATGGGGATATTACCTGCAATGTTGAATACAGGTGGGGATTATAACAATGTACCAACATGCGATATAAATATGGGCAGTCAACCTGAAGTATTGAATGTCAGTATTTATAGTATACCAACTGGCAACCATCTTAATATAGACAGTCCACTAGAAGAAATGAACATGGGTGATAATACTGAACAAATCAGCAACCATCCTAATATCAGACAAACTGCTGTGTTGACTAGTGGTGATATATTTGTTGAAGGCAGTTATCTAAGGGATAGTGGCACTGTAAGTCATATTGAAAGAAATGTGCCATTGTCTCACAAATCTATCGAAGACATGCGGTTTACAATGCCATCTCAGCAAAGCGCACTCGGAGTTAAATCAAGTGATAACTTTGGGCATATTTACTCTGGGGTAATTGTTAATGCGATAAGCGCAAGTGATCAAACAACAACTAGTGAATTTGGAAACCTAACTGATACCAGGGCAAATACATATACTGAAACTGCATCATACAGTTTGCCTAATGTTCACCGTGATACATTTCAAGATAAACCTAGCACTTGCCTTAGCAAAAATGTTGACTCAGGAGTTATAGATAATAATATTGCGATGAACGTTCTTGCAAATGTCGCGTGCGATCAGGTACAATTTGAAGAAAAACAGTCAAGCTATTTGACCGATGGACTACACTTGCAGCTTGATGAAGACGAAGATACAGCTAGTAATTTAGATACACAAAGTTTGGTTAAAACTCCGTTTAAACAATGTGTAATGTGCAATACGGAAAAAGAAGACCGGGAAAACACGACAGATATTATTTGTCCCTGGAATGCAAGTGATATTGAGTCCACAAATGACAGTGGAACACATTCCAACATAGGTCTTAAAATAGCGAAAACAAACTTAGATGTTTCAGGTACTTCAAAAGATGAACACAAAGTTGATAAAAGTAATAAAAACAAAACGAGAAGGCAAACTAAAAGGAAGGAAGTGCATGCAAAAGCAAAAAGAAAGAGTAAAAGAAAAAGTAACCCTAAGAGGTCAAAACATACCAAAGATATAAAGAAAGAAGAGTTAACACGAGGAGAAGATAAATCTTCTGTAGAGTCTGCAAATGCAACAAAGGATGACGTCAAAGAGGATGGATTATATTGTAAAGATTGTGAACACACGTTTAAGTATAGAAAAAGTTATTTGAACCATCTGGCCAAGAATAAATGTCGTCATGTTTGTGACTTCTGCGGCAAGGTTTTCCTTTTTGGGTTCACGTCCCATTACCAAGTGCACATACGGTACCATATGAATTTACGAAATTATGTATGTAAGGTGTGTGGTGTGTCCTATATTGAGAAAAGAAAACTGGATGAGCACATGAATAAACACACTGGCTCGAAACCGTTCATGTGTGACACATGTGGAAAGACATTTAACGGTTACTCCACCTTTCACTCGCACAAAATCCGACAACATTCCGAAAAACTGGAAAGTTTCCATTGTGACAAATGCCCGAAGACATTTAAGTATAGCAATGGCCTTTTGTACCATCTAAAACACTACCATAAGGAAAATGAATCCGATTCAATTCGCCCGTTTAAATGTGATTGCGGAAAGTCTTTCAGAACTCCCGATATTCTCAAACGCCATGCAACCACTCACAGGACTTCTAAAGATTTTGTCTGTGATGTATGTGGGGCAGCATTCATCCGAATCCAAGGTTTAACGGATCATAAAAAACGGCATGCAAAGCAGTTTACGAAATTTTGCCAGCAGTGTGGAAAAGGCTTCTACAGTAACCAGAATTTGATATTACATTTGAGAATCCACACTGGAGAAAAACCATTTCAGTGTTCTTACTGTGACTATAAGTGTGCCCTCAAGGGTAACCTTACTAAACACTTAAAAAAACATGGCAAATAACCGTGGTAGTGGGGTTTGAAAAACATGGCAAATAACCGTGATAGTGGGGTTTGAAAAACATGGCAGATAACCGTGGTAGTGGGGTTTGAAAAACATGGCAGATAACCGTGGTAGTGGGGTACCATATTGGGACGTGCTTCAATCCTATAACAGTTCGATTTGGTGATTTTGTTTAATTTTTGAAACTCAACACCAATTCCTGTATTGGATATAAACAATGTTATTACGGTTTGCAAATTTGTTTGTTAAAGGCTCCAGCGTAAATGGAGTTTCTACGATAGAATTTGCAGCAACTCTGCAGTTCTGGGTGAGAAGGTTCCAGCCCCATTTTCCACATTTTATCTCGATGTACATGGAAGAAAAGCCTGGCATGTTCATGCCTGTTAGGCGCCATATAAACTTTTCATGTGTTGGTGCGCCTTAAAACCCCAATTCAATTCAAAGTTAAAGGGGTTAACTATTTACCAACATTTTACCAACATTTCAACTATCCGTCTTTATATATATTTGACCATCCAACGTTGAATATGGAAGAGAAACTAGTTAATTAACGATTAAACGTTGGTATTATGTTGTTATAATTGTGTGTTTGTTTGTTTGTATGTATAGTGCTTTTACGGCATTTTCAACACATGTAAGGTTATATATGATGGTCAATATTTTGTGGTGGAGGCAGACCACCCATCTTTCCTGGGTAGAGCCAGTATTGTATACCTCCCGCCATCCGTAGGAATCTCGACACTTCCTCATTTACAAGTCAAGCTCCCAGTGGGGTTCATGTTATGATGTTGTTCTAAGGAAGTTTGATCGTTATGAGGTCAAGTTTGTAAAATTGCATAGTTCATAATTTGGTGTTTAATATATGATGATTAAAGATCCAGTTATTTTGTACTGACAACTAATTATAATATTATAGTTATATCGTTACCATGAAAATATAGTAAAGCATACATGCAACTAATGTTCCTGTGTTTTATTTTTATCAGGAAAAACGGCCATGATTAACCATAAAAAATTTAATATTTCCATGTTGACATTGTTTTCTGTATTAAACTTATATAACAGGAACAAAACATATCTTCTACTCCAAAACACAGGTTTCATTTGTTCGAAACAATCCATGCAAGCCCCAAGCCATCATGGCTGTCATCGAAACCTCATTGGCTTCACATGTTTTAGCACACCTGAGCGAACGGCTCACATTTGTTTATTGTGACTGTTCTTCGTCCGTTATCCGTTGCCCGTGTGTCTTCTGCTATGAACGGTTGCTTCAAACGATTTCTCTGAAACTGCTGTGCAGATTTTAATGACACCACCTGAAACATCCTGTGGGTTTGTTTAAACGGTTATGCTGTGTGGCTTATATCACTGTTGCTAAATGTAGAAATGTTAAAAACACCTCTGATATTTTGCATGTAGCGTAAGCTTAACGTCCTCTACTTTGTTCAAATGTTGATCATGGGATATAATTTGGCTAAGCCCTGAGGGCCACATATTTTACATAGGAAAAATCTTCTTTTAAACCGCAAGAGCTAGATGTCTAATATCTATTGCATCTTGCATGATCCTCTGCCAAGCTGATTAAAATGGTGAACATATGGTCAAATTTGGCCCGCCCTAGGGTAGCATATTTTACGTATAAAAACGTATATAAAGCACTAGCGGATCCGGGGTTGGGAGACATGTATGTTCATGTTACTGAAGATAACAATTCAAACAATTTCGATGCACGCCCTCAATATAAAAAAAATTCTCACTCGCTTTCTCGACGCATAATGGCTAATGAGTGGTTTAATTAACACATTGTTAAATCCTTTTATTTGAAAACGGAATTTGTTTACCCTATCAATGCACTACCGCAACCGTTTTATGAGGCTAGAAACGAACCCGAAAATTGACCAAAATCTTACGTCCCCCTCCCCCTAAGCTGAAATCCTGGATCCGCCCCTGTAAAGGACAATATTTATTAAACATTCCGAACATGGGAACTTTGTGGTTACCGGAGATAAGATCATATTGTAAGGGTGATTCTATCCGTTAGCGTATGATACTTACTTTGTTCAAGGATAGATGAAGTTAACACGGGTTATAATTAAAACAGAAATATTGTACAATACTAGTGTTGGCGATTTCGAAACTGTACTTTACTAGCAGGTCAGACATACGTTGACATTTAGTTTTGCTTACCCAATCCATATAGTTATAGAACAGTATACCTTTTCTAGATATATTGTTATATATTACTATATTGAGTGCTTAGGTGGAATGATACGGTGCTGACTGCAATAGCTGTAATAGTTCAGCCTGCAGCTGTTGCTTCTAGCCCACGTTGTGTGATTTTAGTGTGATTTTAGTGCTTTACATTATTCATTTAAGAGAGAGCCAAGACTCTCTACAAACTGTTTATTTTTTTAAATTAGTATTGTCTTCAACATGTCTTTATCTAAAAATCTTACAGCAGAACTCGGGGACTCGGCCTCCGCCAGTGACAACCACCCATAATAACGGGGAAAATACATAATAACAACCACCCATAATAACGGGGAAAATACATTTTATTTTAGAGCCCAGGGGGGCATACAGCTAATAAAAGCTATACCCATTAGTAAATTGTCCTCCTTGATCTACTCCAAATTCCCACAAAAGATCAATAGGGTCATCCCCCTCAAATCTGGGGATCTCCTTGTAGAAGCCAGGTCATCGGAAGCAAAACAGCTGATCTTCAAAAAAAAAGCCCAATTATATTCGATGGCCTGGAGATCATTGCGAGCACGCCTGCCACCACAACCATAGAGGTAGTTATCCATAATGTTCCAATAGGTACAGACCTATTGGAGCTCCAAAGAGAATTTGTAGACGAAAAAGACAATGTCCCAAACATCCTGTCTCTATCGGTCCTTTTAAACAAATATGGCAGGCAATAAGGGGCAATCAATGTTGTTTTTGGCGGAGACTCTTTGCCGAGTTTAATTAAGATTCATAAAACCTGTACGGCCTTTGAGGCGGAGGAGTTCGTGTCACCACCAATTAGGTGCTTTAAGTGCCAGTGGTTTGGGCACAAAATCAACAAATGTACAGGCTCTATGACCTGTGCCAAATGCGCCCAACCCCATCATACAAGGGATTCGCCCAACCCCATCATACAAGGAATTGTACTTCCCGCACCTATAAATGCATCAACTGTTGCGGGGAGCACTCGACACGGTACCGGGACTGTCCTATTTACTGTGAAGCCATAGAGATCACCAAAACTGCAAAAAAGCATAGAGTCTCTTGGCTAGTTGCTATCAAAATATTTAGTTCACTGAAATCTAACGGACATTTTAAGCAACTCCTTGATTCCAAAACAGTAAAGCAAACAGCCTCAGCTCGTGACGAGTGGTCCCCAAAAGCTGAATATAAGGCTGAACCACATGAACATTACCCTGAAATATCAGATGATTCCCATAAACCAGTTTCTATCTAGGCACTTGGCCCCGAGGTTTCTAGTTGGGACATGGAGGCCCCCAAACCTCCAAATATTGACTCCTCAGACCCACCCAAATCCCCATCCTATATTGGAAAAATGACCGAGGACGGCGTCAATCCCAATCCCCTATCAACGCCCCCACTACCTTCTTTATTAGAGATCAAGACCCGTCCATTCAAAGTATCCAAATCTAACTTGGACTTACTGTTTAATCCGGCCATAGTACATCCCACTGACGGCGTGAATCCCCACCCCTTATCTACGCCCCCAATACCTTCTTTATTAGAGATCAAGACCCGTCCATTCATAATATCCAAATCTAACTGGGACTTATTGCTCAATCCGCCAATAGTACATCCCCTTGCTGCAAACCAGCCACTGATCCCTAACAATGAACTGGATTTAGCCGATGACGGCGTGAACCCCCACCCCTTATCTACGCTTCCAATACCCTCTTTATTAGAGATCACGTCCATTCATAGTATCCAAAGTTAACTGGGAATTATTGCTCAATCCGTCCATAGAACATCCCCCTGATGCATATCAGCCACAGATCCACAGATCCCCAACAATGAACTGGATTTAGTTTCAAAAGCCCTAAACCCCAACATAATCCCCTTAAATTGGAATCCATTGAGCCCAAGCTATCTGACTCCCCAGCTCCCACCATTTATACGGCCACCCCTATCTCAATTTCAGACTATACATGTATCATAGACAATGCCACCCCAAACACAGGGACGACTACAATAAATAGCGAGGATTGTGCGCATATAAAATCGATTCAAGCTAACCAGTAGGCCTTATTGCCTACTGACCGTTCCAAGTCGGTAACCCTGTCTTCACCACCCTTTCTGTTGTTTTTTGTCTCTTTCATTGTATTGTCAAGTCCTTGTTTGCAGTACAGTGCGGACCTACGATGCCATTGCGTCCCCCCCCCCCCCCCCCCGACACCTCCACCAAATCTAGTCCCCCCCCCCCCCCCCCCCCCCGACACCACCAAATCTAGTGATGACTGCTCCTTACCAAATTCAACAGAAATTGTTATAGAAACTGACATATTCAATATACCAACCTATACCAACCCTTATAAATGCCCCAGATGTAGGTACTTATCAACCTACCTCAAATACAGCTTCTCCTAATATTGATTAAAAAAACGAACTTAAAACATATAAGTCCTTTTTCGGTAACATCCCCTAACTCCTCTCCAACAATCAGTGATAATAGCATATTTAATATAACCCAAAATAGCGGCTGTAGGACAATGCACTAGCGGATGTAGCTTCACCACCGTAGCGGATGCAGGCCACCTCGACCACCAGACCACCACTTCACCGCCACAGCGACAACTACACAGAGCAGCAGCGACATCCACCTACATACCTACAAGAGAACCGACGACACAGCAACACAGCAGCACCAGATCAACCAACACACTCATCTAGAACAGACCAGACTCTATTGTGCCCATAGCGCCAGGGTTCTCCTGGCGTTTTAGTTGGCGGACGGTCTTTAAACCTTAGAAGTACACACACACACAAACGACAACATACTAATATAAAAAAGTAAAAAGTTTTTAAACAATGAATAACTCTGTTAACATAATATCTTTTAACGCGGGGGGACTATACCACAATAAGCATTCAGAAATTACCAAATTTAATAAAAAAAAAACACATTTTAAACCAATTCCTGCATTTAGACATGAATGCAAATTCTATAATGGCAATAGAGCTAATGCCACCAATACGTGGAGACTGGCAGTATTTTTCAAAAACTATATAAACTATGAAAATATTGATATTATGAACACCATAGATGATGATAACAATACAACGTTAGATATGGGGATCCGACAAATCCACCGAACCAAGAAAAGACATCGTAAAATGGATGGATGATTATAATCTGTTTCTTTTAAATGACGGTGCCCCCACTCGTATAGATAAAAGCACTGGACACCTATCAAATATTGATCTATCCTTTACATCTATTCCCCTTGCCCAAAATACTCAATGGACATTCTCAACGATAATTGGAGTTCTGACCACTTTCCAATATTCATCTCTACCCAGTTGCAAAATGCAAAGATAAATCGGGATAATCATAATCAAGATACATTTAATTATAATAGAGCAGACTGGGACCTTTTTAATTTATTATGTAAAGATATACATATTGATAAAATACAGTCTGATGATATAAATACATTTAATAACAATTTAACTGATACCCTTCTGAATATAATGCATCAAAGTATTCCAACCTTTAATATAAATCCCAAAAAGAAAAATGTGCCATGGTGGAATTCAGAATGCAACAGGCTATTAAAAAAAGAAAATACGTTCTAAATAAATTGAAAAAAGATGCCACTGAAATAAACCTTGTTCATTTTAAAAATGCTGAGGAGGAAGCCAAACAAATTATATACCAAGCAAAGAAAAATAATTGGGACTCTTTTATATCAACATGCTCCCTCAAAAATAACAATAGTAAATAATTCTGGAACAAAATTAACAGAATCCGTGGCAAGAAATTTTCAACAATTCCCCTTTTAAAAACTAATTTAGATAACGCCACTACAAATAAAGAAAAAGCAAATGCATCAGCACAACACTATGTTACTGTATCTAGCACTAAAAACCTCCCGGAATCAACAATTAATTATCAGCCAACCTTTGAAACAAAGTTTAACGGTGAAACTAATAATCCCGATACTAATGATGCCGAAATCGATTCCTCATTAAACCAACCATTTACTTTACTTGAATTCAAAGACGCTATATCTAGCCGTAAAAATTCTGCTGTGGGACCAGATAAATTATCATATCAAATCTTCTAGCATATGCCTGAATCGACTCTCTCTATCTGGCTTTGTTTTTATAATACAGTTTGGTCTACCAAAAGTTATCCAAAATCCTGGAGACTAGCCTTTGTCATCCCTATTTTAAAACCCAATAAGGACCCTAACGATCCCAAATCATACCGCCCAATTAGTCTTAACTTCACATCCAAGCAAACTTATGGAATTTATGGTCAAAAATCGATTAGAAATTTTTTTTGGAATCAAAAAACCTATAAATCTGGATTCCGTAAAGGTCGCAGTACCCTAGACCAACTTGCTCGCCTGCAACATGATATATTATTTGCTAAAAATATAGGACATTTAGTACTAGCTATTTTTAATGATCTGCAGGCTGCTTTTGACCTAGCTTGGAATATTGGAATTTTATCAAAATTATATGACTTCGGAATTAGAGGCAATTGTTATTCATTTGTAAAGGAATTTCTCCAGGACAGAAATATACAAGTTAAAGTAGACGAAACCCTCTCTGACGAAGAAATATTAGAGAGAGGAACCCCACAAGGCTCTATTATCTCCCCCTTTTATTTAACATTCTAATTAATGACCTACCAAACATAGTTGAAGGCACTGGTATGGTCATTATCCAATTTACAGATGACTCCAGCACATGGGTATCCGGGGAAAATATTGACCGCCTGCAAACTAAAGCACAAAAAAAGTACTATCTTTAATATGGGATTGGGCCATTCAATGGGGCTTTAAAATATCCCCTAACAAAACGACTGAAATAATATTTAGTAATTCTCACCGCGTCTCTGTCGACCTTTATTTAGGCGACACTAAAATTATTTTCTGTAAAACTGCCACTTTTCTTGGCCTTGTATGGGATAGAAAACTTACTTTCTCTACCCATATTCATAATCTTATAGCGTAATGCGAACATTTTATATAAATCCCTTATAAGACCCAAAATTGATTATGGCTCCCATGTATATTCATGTGCATCCCCTACCTTACTTAATCTATTAGATATCATCCAAAATACGGCTTTAAGGATAGCACTAGGTGCATTAAATTCCACCCCGAAACATATATTGGAACATGAGGCTGGTGTGCCCCCCTTTGTATCCATCGAGAAGAGCAGATGCTGCGATTCTGGGCTAGGAACCAAACCAAAAAAGAATCCAGTCCTGTCAATAACATTATAAAGAGAATCAGACATATAAAAAAATATATAAATAAACCAAAACCACTTGGCTCCCAAATTTTTGACTTAATAGAAGAATAGAAACTAAATAAAATCCAAATTGCTGACTTTAACACAAGAGAGATGCCACCATGGACCCTCAACCCACCTAAGGTAGACATTACTCTATCTAATACCATAAATAAACAAGATAATCCCCTTGTAATTAAGTTAGCATTTAATGAACATATAGACAACAAATACAACGAATTCATTAATATTTACACTGATGGTTCAAAAGGCGCTGGCATAGGACGCGTAGCTTCGGCACATGTAATTCCATCCCTAAATATTACCAAAATAAAAAGGATAACTGACAGCCTTTCTATCTTCTCGGCTGAGCTGATTGCGATCGACAAATCATTGAAATGGATCATTAAAAATAAAACACCCCTATTCTGTCATTTTCTCTGACTCATTATCTAGCTTAATGGCCATTAAAGACAGGGCGAGCAAACCCGTCCGGACCTTCTGTCCGATATTTTATATAAAATTAGCGAATGCTTTATTTTGGGACTTTCGGTTAAATTAGAATGGTGCCCAGCCCACGTTAACATCACTGGCAATGAAAAGGCTGACCTCGCCTGTAAGGCAGGACTTGACAACATTTCAATGGCCCCTTCAGAAATTTACTCAACTATTAGAAAAACAATTAATCATAAATTAAATCATTATTTTACTAACCAGACGAATAAATTTAATACTTTCTCTCGCCAACATGATAACTTTAGAACACCAGAACCTTTCTCAAAAACTAGATTATATAATAAGGTCATTACCAGACTAAGGATGGGTTACAATCTCCTACCGGCGAGCCTTGGTGGGCATATTATTAAAGATCTACTTAAAGATTGTCCCCATTGCCTGGTAAAATTCACTACTGAACATCTTCTTTTAGATTGCAATCAGTTTGACAACCAGAGAAATAATTTTAAGACAAATCTTCAAAAGATACCTCTACCTTTTAATCTTACAAATATTTTAGATCCCGAAAAACAATTCGATTTCCAACAGTTACATTTGCTTATTACCAAAATATAATTACTTAACCAATGTCTTGCTATAACAAATTCGATTTCCAACAGTTACATTTGCTTATTACCTTACAGATTATTGTGGTTGAGCTGGATATATTATATATATACAGATTCAGTATAAAACAGCATTGCTTTTGCATGAGTTAAATGTCCACTTTTCCATATTTTACTGTTAGTCACTATCTATTAATGTTATACAGTATAATCATCATCAGAACAAGAATATTTGCCTACTAGGACTAAATTTATACACCCCCACACCCACAGGTAGTCCTAACACCACTGGGGGAGACTTAGGGTGAGCTTGTAATTTTAGGCATCCTGGGCCTCCTGAGTATCAATATTTAGATATTGCAATCATTCCATGACAAAAATAGTATGGGAATTGCTCTACCTTTTGAGGTCTTGGATATGTTGGACGGTCCAGTGGAATAGCCTGTGTGTTGTCTGCTGGGCTCAAAAACATTAATTGCTAAATTTCGTCCATTTTAGTTCAATTTTATCTATTAATATATACTGACTTGGTAAGCACTTCATGACGACATGCCTACCTTTTGGCGTCATGGAGATGTTTATTAAATATGTCGGCGTTACTATAATTCCACGTAACAATACATTGTATGTCCCCACCGGCACCGGTGTGTGATTTTAATAGTGGTTGTTTTATATGAACAATTAAGTTAATAGAAATTCCTGACTGTCCTATTTAGTTTTATATATGCTTATTACTTATAACACATTGGTTTTAAACGGACAGCCGGGAAACTTATCTGACGCACACATCGGGATAGGGGGGAAATATTATTAACATGTCAAGCCTATGTATACCTCTGCTTCATGCCGTCCCCAGTGTGACCTTTTTGTGGCTTTGGCGGAAGGACACCCTCCATTTGACGTATTTACTCTCATATCCGCACACTTCAATTTGCCTTGTTTTATATTGAGAGATTTGGAGTGATGTCTTACTAACAATACTGGGATATTTTATCGGATTTTAACATTATATGCTTACAATTATTACAGTCCATTCCCTTTGGAAGGGACCATGAAGCAGACACGACATGGATTATGTATATATGTACATATTAAGCTAAAACATTTTTAAGAAATGGTGACGCGCTGGCGTTGGAATATATTATTAATCCTCGATTTAAATTTATAAAATAGACCAACCTGGGCTTATTCTAAACACTAATTGGCAATTAATTTCCTATATTAACTCAGATTTAATCATCTTCTGAATTCACAGCCAATCCCATCCGACTGACACAGTTGTCCGCCTGATTCTTACCATTATTGAAACGAATACTTCCATTCCCCTTACCTTCCCAACAATATGTTTATAATTATATAAACACCAAACCTTAACCTCCTACTGAAAAGCTCGCCAAAAGGCCTAGTGCCATAGGGCGAGCATAAACAAAAATTATACCTACCAAACATTCCGAACATGTGCATGGCAGACTTTCGGAATATCAACAGCTTTTGCCGACACTTGCTAGAAAGTATCAGTATTCAGTCCAGTTGTGCATATCGTCGCGGCATTGTGGACCATAGTCTTCCGGCTGTGTTATGGCCCATTAATGATTTGATCATGATTTAATCTGGTGCGGGTAACTGATCCTAAACTTCTCAAATGATTTTGGCGATATTTGGTATGACAAATCAGTATGAAGTCTAGTTTGTGCATGTCGTCGCGGCGTTCTGGTCCGTTGACTTTTTGATGAGTTATGGCTCTTAATGCTTGTATAATGATTGAATAATGTATGGAAGACGGATGCAGCCATTTCGACTTCGCGATTTCGCGACTTTTCGACCTTTAAGGCGAAAAGTCAAGGGCGAAAAGTCGCCAACACGAAAAGTCGAAGGCGAAAAGTCGCCAACCCGAAAAGTGGAAGGCTAAAAGTCGCAAACCCACCGTTTTGGGCGAAATTTCGACTCGCAAAGTCGCCAATCCGATATTGAAAATCTCGACTTTTCGCCACGAAATTTCGTCCAAAACGGTGGGTTTGCGACTTTTCGCCTTCGACTTTTCGAGTAGTCGACTTAACAAGGCGAAAACTCGAAGGCGTAAAGTCGAAATGGCCGCATCCGTCTTCCATAAATGACTATTGCAAGTGAGTCAACAAACGGGATATATAACTTGAAGTCGAAAAGTCGCCAACACGAAAGTCGCCAACCCGAAAAGTCAAAGGCAAAAAGTCGCAAACCCGCCGTTTTAGACGAAATTTCATGACGAAAAGTCGAAATTTTACACTATCGGATTGCCGACTTTGCGAGTCGAAATTTCGTCCAAAACGGCGGGTTTGCGACTTTTCGCCTTCGACTTTTCGGGTTGGCGACTTTTCGCCTTCGACTTTTCGTGTTGGCGTCTTTTCGCCTTCGACTTTTCGCCTTTCTTCCATAATTATGTCCGAACTACTTCTCTTAAACGTCTTAACTGATTTTGGCAATGCTTGGTTGGACGAATTAGTGTGAAGTCTAGTTGTGCATGGCGTCGCGGCGTTCTGGTCCATTGCCTTTGGGGTGAGTTGTGGTCCTTAATTATTATTAATCATTAAATCATGTCCGGACTACTCATCCTAAACCGCACAACAGAGTTTGGCGACAATTGCGATAGGAAGTATTTTGTTGCGCTGCTCTAATCCGTTGACTTTCGCGGGAGTTTTAACATATTTTAGTATACCCCCGCTTTCACAAACTGAAGTGGGGGTATATAGGAATCACGTTGTCCGTAACGTCCCGTCGCGTCCCCGTCACGTAACACATTTGCGTCGCGTCGCGTCCCGTCGCGTCCCGTAAGACATTTTTAATACTTGCATGTCTCAAACAGTTTTGAATGTGTGTTCCCAAACTTCATAAACTCATAACAACTGATGACCTTATGTCCCTCTACATCACCCATCATTGACTGCATAATTTATTACAGAATTGTGGCCCTTTCTTTGACTTAGAATTTACCAATCTAATATTGTATAATGACCTGTTAACACATTTTTTCTCAAACATTTTTGAAATGATTGTTCCCAAACTTCATGTACACATAACAACTGATTACCTTATGTCCCTCTACATCACACATTGTTGATGCCCAATTTATTACAGTATTATGGCCCTTTATTTGACTAAGCATTTTGCACTCTATAATGAACTTCGTGTGGCTTGCACTTTAAAACTGTTCATGGATTGTTACACTAGACATACAGTTCACACGTTATGTTATGATGTGTATCTGCATCAATGGTTTTTCGATTCTGCAAATTTTTTCAGAATTATGGACTTTTGTTTTTTCTTAGATTTTTTTCACATTAAAAAATTAACATATTTTAGACATTTATATTCTTGATTTCGCCCATTCTCATAGCAAAAAAGTGGAGGTATTCATCACCTTCAGCGATGGTTCTAGTTTGTCTTTGATATTGAGCAATATGATCTCTTATTGTCCGTATCAGTCACGAACAATGGAACTGGTGTGTAAATGCCAGATAAGGATCACGCAATAGGCGTTATATTTACTTACAACCATTTTTTTGTGTGCAAGTATTACAATAACAATCTCATTAAAATCAAACCCTTTATCACGCTACTATACTCCACGGTACTAAAGGTCTGACAACACCGCATTAGAGGTCACGTCAGATTGGCCTTACGATTAGCATTTTTTTTTGGTGGTGGGGGGGGGGGGGGGATGGGTGCGTGGGGAGGGGTTGGGGGGGAGGGGGTGGGGGGGGGGCAAACATTTTGAAAAGTGTCCAAACATTTTGACAATAAAAAAAGGGCCAACGTTTTTGAAAAGATATTTGACAATAAAAAAAAAGTATGGGGGAGGGGAGTGGGTGGGGGCAAGTTTTTTCACACAATTTGTTATCCAAGCTCAATTACACCAAAACATACAACATTATATTGGGGGAAAAATAAGTAGTTTCTGAGCACTAACCATTTGTTTTCTTCAAATTATGGGGGTGGGGGGGGGGGGGGGGCAGGGGCCAAACCAGCTGCTACGTTATCCCCCACCACCCCCAGCTGCTACGTCTATGTCCAGCTAGAGGGTTTGGAAAGCTGTTTGTAAATGATTTCGGATGTTCTCTATATATATACATATATACGTTCCTGCTCGAGAGAGTCTATACTAAATGGTTATAGAAAAGTTAGAAAACAATGAAGTACATGCAAATTTCCTCCCTTTGTATAGTTTACTCCATTTGCAGCAGATAAGGTACAGTACAAAACCACCAATTATTTCCCCATTGAAACCAATGTTAAAATGTCATGTAGTAATGATTTCCTGCAACATTAACCTAAGTATGGTTAAGCAGGTGTAATTTTCATATAAAATCGAAAGGTCACCGGTGTGGTCACAACAAGACTTGTTGAAAGTTATTGTTTGTTTACTAATGTGAAACCTGTCACGGGTACAGCTGTTTGCTTCACGGGTACAGCTGTTTTCATTGACAGTTGCTCACAAACAAAATTTGGAAAATATTCATCAATAATCTAGTAATACCAATTAATACTCTTCTTATACATACAACTACAAAATAGATTAGAAATGGGATATTTCCCCCTACTTTAATATTCAAGTTATAATGCCCATTTCCAACAAAAAAGGAGGGATTCTTTTTTTATTATGGGAACTACATTCGGAGGTTTATATGCAGTTGGTTGCGTTAAACCACAAGAACAAATATTTCATATTCATAGATCTTATTGGCTATAATCATAATTTATGACACGAAGACCCAAATGTTACTGTTATAAGGTGGTGCACATTAGAGTCATGATGTTAATGGAGTGTAGATACTATCAGTTTTATCATTACTGTTAAGAAAAAAAGAATGTTCTATGTCGGAGAAATAGATTTATAACATCTTAACATGGTTAACTCTAAATTAAAGGAGTTTAATGTTTTATATGCACATCCACGAAAATAGTGCAGTTATTTAGTGTTACCGTTGTCCGGCCTAGTGCGAAAACGCTTTATATAACAAGTGTTTCGTAAAGTCCATTTCTCAAACACTGAAAGCCACAGAGCTTTTAAACTTCACACATTTACATTTGCATGACAGCAGTATGTTCCTAACAAAAGTAGGTTAATAGAGATGACATTTACCTACTTTTGCACTTCGAGTATTTATATTGAAATACATTTACATTCAAGTTCTCGGTTAAGTCCATTTCTCAGACACTAGAAGACATATAGCTTTCAAACTTCACACACGTCAACATCTATATGACACACTAACATCAGCATGCTAGCAATATCATGCTCACACTAACATTAGGTCAGTGAGAATGACCTTGACATAATTACATACTTTATTGATGTTTTTATGTGACTGGCTGTGCTTAAGCAGGACATGTGTGTCCCGAGGACACATTTTCTAGTTTGTAATGGACACACAATTAAATCCTCTCCAAATATCTGGGACTTGTACTTAAATCAGCATTTGTTACAGGAAACCAGTGCAATGGCATAATTCAAAACATGAACAAATATACACACAGTATACTTATGTCTATATTAAAAAGGGTTTATTTAATAATTAATTTTATATATATATATGGACACTGACAGGGTAACATTTTTTTAAAAACTGTATACAAATATAAATAGAACTTTAGAACTCCTAGAACCATTATAACATGACGTAAATTGGCTGATTTAGAAATGTTACATGTTAGGCAAAAAAAAACACCTGTGTTTCGGGTGGCCTGACCGACCCTATTTTTAAGGGGCCGACCCTAAAACATTTTATGAAAAAAAAAATGAATAAAAAAAAAAATGTTCTGAACAATGATTTATCACAATATATCGAGGTAAACTGACATCACAGAGAAACTTTCAGTTGTATCATCAACGTATGGGGTTTATGAGATAAATACCTGTAGAATCTCACAATATCTGGCTCCAAAAAAGAAAAAAAAATAGCAAAATAAAAAGAAAATGCCTACCGACCTACCATATTTTTTTAGAGCATGCAATAGGAAACACACCTATTTTTGTGTTGGCCTTAGGAACATTCACACAAAATATATATATAGTAAGAGTATCCATTGTATCTACATTAACAGGTTGTCAAAGGCACTAACATGGCCAAATAACAGCAAAATTACCTTAGAAAACTGTTTATTTACTATTCAAGTTTTCAGGTCATATAATGATGTATATTTGCCAATTTAAAGCATAGGTTTATTCACGTGTTCTTAAAATACCCGTGATTGAATATGCATAGAATGAATTATTGTTACTCCTAATTCGATGATACAGTTTTAGCGGTTGGCCTTGCTGGTTAAAGCCGTTTATATTGTGTCGACGTCAGTACGTTTAGAAACCGTGTACATATGTTGGACAATTTGGTTGTTTTTGGTGGGATAGCTACGTTAAGGTATCTATATAACTATTGTACAGGAGGCCAACTGTATAAGATTCGTATCGCAGTAAGCAGTGCGAGTTTGAATACACTTACTAGTAACTGTAATGGAATTTAAAGGGACACACGTCAGTAATCTTGAAGATTTTATCAAGTGTTTAAATTAGCATCTGCATTATCCAGCATCATTATCCAGTATCATTATCCAGCATCATTATCCAGTATCATTATCCAGTATCATTATCCAGTATCATTATCCAGTATCATTATCCAGTATCATTATCCAGTATCATTATCCAGTATCATTATCCAGCATCATTATCCAGCATCATTATCCAGCATCATTATCCAGCATCATTATCCAGCATCATTATCCAGCATCATTATCCAGTATCATTATCCAGCATCATTATCCAGCATCATTATCCAGCATCATTATCCAGCATCATTATCCAGCATCATTATCCAGCATCATTATCCAGCATCATTATCCAGTATCATTATCCAGTATCTTTATCCAGTATCATTATCCAGTATCATTATCCAGTATCATTATCCAGTATCATTATCCAGTATCATTATCCAGCATCATTATCCAGCATCATTATCCAGCATCATTATCCAGTATCATTATCCAGTATCATTATCCAGTATCATTATCCAGTATCATTATCCAGCATCATTATCCAGTATCATTATCCAGTATCATTATCCAGCATCATTCTCCAGCATCATTATCCAGTATCATTATCCAGTATCATTATCCAGCATCATTATCCAGCATCATTATCCAGCATCATTATCCAGGATCATTATCCAGTATCATTATCCAGTATCATTATCCAGCATCATTATCCAGTATCATTATCCAGTATCATTATCCAGCATCATTATCCAGCATCATTATCCAGTATCATTATCCAGTATCATTATCCAGTATCATTATCCAGCATCATTATCCAGTATCATTATCCAGTATCATTATCCAGTATCATTATCCAGTATCATTATCCAGTATCATTATCCAGTATCATTATCCAGTATCATTATCCAGTATCATTATCCAGTATCATTATCCAGTATCATTATCCAGTATCATTATCCAGTATCATTATCCAGTATCATTATCTAGTATCATTATCCAGTATCATTATCCAGTATCATTATCCAGTATCATTATCCAGTATCATTATCCAGTATCATTATCCATTATCCAGTATCATTATCCAGTATCATTATCCAGTATCATTTTTACATAAAACCTGCTTGCATATAATTAAATAAAGGTTTGATTTTTTATCTTCTTGTTCTACCATATGTTTGAATATATTATTGGTGCAATATAATGAACAGTTAGTTATATTAAAAAATAATTAGCTTTATACTATTCTTATAATTAATATTAATGGTTGAACACATTGAAGTAACATAGAAAAACTAAGGAGACGCCGCGAGTTTATTATAAACGATTAAGATTGCCGTGTGCTCCTTTAAGACTGTAATGGAGCCTGTTCCACTCTGTGGTTTCTTATTCAAATGTCAGTCGGTTCATCCAACACTTCATAATTATATCAACAGAATTGGATGGATATTTAAACAATAAATTACATTAAAACGACTGGAGGCGATCTGGAAGTATAATGGGTGTCAATCCACCTACGAGTAACCATCATACTCTATTTCAGTGGCAGAATGAAGGTACATTTGCACTAAACATGGCCTCATAAATGGATCGATTTAGTTACTGTTTTTGAATAGTTTGGTCGGGAAAATGTTTTTGGTGCATACATCAATAATTGATTCATATGTTTTTTTAAAGGATTAATAAATTCTTTTTGTGATTTAACAACATTTGTATTTAATAAAATTTACAACTGCAAGAATATGAACCCCATACGAATTAATATCGAAGTTTTAACAACATAAAAAGTACACGAGAGTCGTCGTATTTTCCAGTCCAAATATTTTCATAAATAGTAACTCAACCGAACTTAATATGCAACTTTATGCACATTTCATATGAAACTGAAGCACATGAGAATTTTCTCTCGTATTTGTATTGGCATCAATTACTCTTCAAGGTCGCCTTCTGTCCCCATTACGTGGTCCGAGTATTAAAGGGGTTGATCCGCTATTTTCAAACAAGGTTTATTTTAAAGGGCTCAAAAAAAATAAAAAAGCTGAAAGAAATATAAAAATGCCATGAAAAACAAAGGAGATATGACCAATTAAAAATTTGCAAAAAACATAATGGAGACGGCCGACTTTGAACGATGACGTCATCGCGCCTTTTTACCAGATATGGAATAGTGACAAAATGTCTTTTAAAGCAAAGAAAATCACTGCAAATGAAAAATAAGCATACAATTTATAGATTTTACATCTGTATATTAAGTTTTTAATCAATTTGCAGCGATTTGTTTTGCTTTAAAACGTGTTTCGTCTATATGTCATTTATAATAAAAAGGCGCGATGACGTCATCGTTCCAAGATGGCCGCCTCCATTTATTTTCTTTGCAAATTTTCAATCGGTCATATCTTCTTTATTTATCATGGCATTTTGATATTTCCTTCAGCTTTTTTCGATTTTTCAGAGCCCTTTTAAATAAATCGTGTTTGAAAATAGTGCATCATCCCCTTTAACTTACATACCCCATCCAACCCCTTCTCCAAGAAGTGAAAACGGACTTGGCTGGGGTATGAAATAAAACCTTAATTTGGGTTAAAAAGTTTGCATATTGTAAAATTAAAACATGTAATAGGTAATTTTAAACAGGTTATCGCATTTGTCAAATAAAAATGTTTTTAAACGTGTTTTATTGTCGAAATATCCGTTATAAAATCTAGCTAAGTTTTCCCATCGCTTAAGGACTATCGGTCAGCCATCTTTGATAAAAACAATCCAAAATCGATGAGATATGGTCAAGTGAATTTTTCAACGATGTACGCATTTTAGGCACGAGCAATGTCAACCATTAAATACAGACAGTATTTCAACACTTTTGATGTGAATATAATATTAGAAAGAATACTTATATGGCAGAAATTGTGCGCTTTATATTCGAAAAGTTTGGTGCAGTTTTACTCAAAGTTGTTTTGTTTTTTATGTGAAATAAACTGGTCCATAAAATAGTCCATTTATCCAGCGAGTGCAGACGAGACATCATTTCTGAATAAAATAAGCCATGTTATCACATCATCCAAAATTCGAAGTACACCATTGTTAAAAATGAAGATTTTCTTTATACGCCATGTGCCTTCAACACACACACATGATACACATGAAAATCATGCACGTGAATTGTAAATTGAAACCATGCGGTATGGTGAAACATTCGGATAAACAGGTCATTTGATCGTATTCATATGTTATTATTTAGTTTGTGCTGTTTTTATTCGAATATAATAATAAATTACTCTTGTGTTGCCATGTTTCTATTCACAACAGTCACTCAGTTGTGTTTAATACATCCAAACATATAGTTGCCTTTTATAATATTTGACAATTAAAACCCGTCAGTGCCACCATACTACAGCATTGAGATTATTTTGAAAGTACATGCCATCGAAAGAATATCTTCTTTTTTTTAACAATGGTGTACTTCGAATTTTGGATGATGTGATAACATGGCTTATTTTATTCAGAAATGATGTCTCGTCTGCACTCGCTGGATAAATGGACTATTTTATGGACCAGTTTATTTCACATAAAAAACAAAACAACTTTGAGTAAAACTGCACCAAACTTTTCGAATATAAAGCGCACAATTTCTGCCATATAAGTATTCTTTCTAATAGTATATTCACATCAAAAGTGTTGAATTACTGTCATGTACTATATGGTTGACATTGCTCGTGCCTAAAATGCGTACATCGTTGAAAAATTCACTTGACCATATCTCATCGATTTTGGATTTTTTGGATCAAAGATGGCTGACCGATAGTCCTTAAAGGAATTAAGGTGGAACAACGTAATGCGTTAGTAGTAAATACATATGAACAAATGTCACAAATATAGAAGTATGATATTAAATATTATTGACTGAACAACAGCAGACTGACTGAAATGTTTTACCAGATACTATAAGAAATTAAGAATAAATGGTCGTTTAAAAAGACATTAATTACATTTTAACTAAACAACCGAATAATGTAGAACATTGGTGTTGGACTAAATAAAGAGTGTGTTGATGATGTAAAATTGTGTTTGCAAAAAAGTAGCTATGCGTTTTAAATTGTTATTATATTAATTTCTTTTATTGAATAAATGACTATTTTTTTTATTTAATTTTTATTTAATTTGAGAAAATGTCGATTCTTACGGATAGCGGGAGGTATACATTATATAATAAATGAGCGATCTGCCTCCGCCACTAAAAG
The DNA here is from genome assembly GCA_037043455.1 of Cyrtodaria siliqua. Classification (NCBI taxonomy): domain Eukaryota; kingdom Metazoa; phylum Mollusca; class Bivalvia; order Adapedonta; family Hiatellidae; genus Cyrtodaria; species Cyrtodaria siliqua. The sequence goes on from JAWPHD010012644.1 coordinate 24,098, forward strand.
CAGACCCTCATACTAGCCTAAAATGTGCTGGAAAATGATGTTAAACACCAAACAAACAAACAAACAAACAAAAAAAGACAACAAACAATCAGGTTTTATTAGATTTCTTAGAATATTTACAAGAATGTGATACATGAAAGCCTACATTTATTTTGTGATATTTGTGATAAATATTGAAATGTTTGTATTAATTATGTACTGATTATTTCACGACATGTATTTATACACGAATGCATATATCCACATAATTTATACAGGTATGTTTATTACATCAAACTTTCAATTATCTTTTACAAAGGCTGCAGTCGTTTTATCGCTAGTGATACACGGTTAACAACTGCAGCCTTTGTAAAAGAACACATACGTTACGAAAGCTATACATTTCTAGAAAGACTGTTACCACCTCTAACAAACTAATTCAGTTACATTTGGCATCGATGACTATATCAACGACCCCTCTGTTTTATCGGAGGGGCGTACATTTAGTCACCATGATTGTAAAATTTTAAAAAACAATTTGTAATGCCACCGTCATGTCAATCTGTCCAAAAAGTTGAACAAGTCCATATAAGACATTTTTGAAGTCTAATCATTTATTCATTGGTCACAATTCTGCTAAAATTGTATTAAAGTAAAGAACATTTAATTACAATAAATTTAAAGCTCATCTTTATGTAAAACCTATATTCTTTTACAAAATATGTTGAGACCATTACCACAATTTATGCACAAATTAGCCCATAATGATACAATTTCCTTTTTTTGTGTGTATGTTTCCAATAATAGAATTTGTTTAAACTTTCTAAGCACATAGTTTAACATATATAAAAACAAAATGTGCAAAAAAATGATAGGTCCCCATGCTTGTTTAGATTTTTTTTTGAAACCCTACCCCTATGCTAAAAGGCCAAATTTTGTATGAAATTATATAGAAATGGTATATTTTCCTTTTTTGTTATGTTCCTAATAACAGAATTTGTTCAGACTTCCTAGGCACTTATTTGAACATATATTTAGACAATATATGTAATTAAATTTATAGGTCACCATGCATATTGAGATTTAATATTGGTTTTTGAAACCGTACCATTATGCTTAAATCTTTTAATTTTGTTGGAATTTTTACAAAATGCTATATTTTTCCTATTTTATATATCTAATTATAGGCCTTTATTTAAATAAAGACAGTAGCCTTTATTTAAATAAAGACAATAAAAAAATAAAAAAAATAAAAATTGATTACAAAAAAAAAAAAATTCAAAAAAAATAATTCAAAAAAAAATAATTCAAAATAAATAAATTACAACTAAACATCAAAAGCAACATTCCAGTAAATTTGTAGGAAAATCCATCCAATAGTTTTAGAAGAGAAGTCGCCCAAAAAAGCTGCGCATGGAAAACTACAGAAAATGCCTTTAAGTGTTTGTTTAAAGTTTTACACATATTTCTGTATTAACATTTTACAAACCGTGTAGGACGTACTTTTTGATAGTTTTAGAAAATTGATTACGTATTTATACAAGTCACATCGTCTGTCTGAAGATAATCAGTTTTCTTGTACTAGGAATGCATTTATTTCAGAAGCCCGATGTTCGCGATAATTCGTACCCGTGTTGCTGCAAAACACAGATATCCGAAATCACCCAATGGAAAAATGATCATTTACAATAGCACAGATAACGTGCTTTACCGCTAGCCAAGATGGCTACCAGAAACATTGTAACATTATGATACAAATAGTATTTGTACAACAGTGAAATGATGACGGATGACGCTACAGCTATGGACATGTACATGGTGACATTATGTGTGACAGTAGAGCAAGAGTATGCCATAATTCAACTGTACAGACGAAGAAAGTGGTCATATAGAAAATCAGGTACGGTTACTCATCCAGATATATAGACTTATGCAAATTTATTTAAATTTCACGATAGACATATGCAAATTTATTCAAATTTCACGCTGCATAGCGGAGATTTCACGAAATATTTTCTGACTTTAAATACATATCAAAAGAGATTTATGCATACACATTTCATTTAAATCCTACCACAAATTTATTTATCCTTTTCAATAAACTTAACGTTGCAGAGCCGAAGAGTAGATCAACGGAAAGTTCACCATGCAACTCCTTTGATTTATAAGACAAAAGCCAAAACAAATGGTGTTATTTGTTAAACTTAACAACATTTTTTTTTTAAGTTTCGTAATTTAAAAAATGGTATAATACCATTTTGCTGTTCACAGTATGTTTTGAATGTATTCTCATCAAACTCACCGATTATTTTTTAGAGAAGCCAAGTGATAGTTTGGCTACTTCACTGGTTCAGATAGGAAGATTCCTATCGGTTTACTATTGGACCCTATTGGAAGTACATAATCAGGTTGCCACTATTCAAAATGTAAAGGTACAAAGAAAGTGTAGGCCTGCCTGTTAACAGCTCTTCTAATCGAATATCAGCAGGGCTGATGCAATGGCGCGATTCATGTCTGAGTTAGCTTTGTTTTGTGATCAATATTAAAATAAAACAACTGGCAGCATTTCATGTAACTTTATAGGAACATTCCTTATTATACCCAAAGTCAACATCATATCCTTTCTTTTCTGCTATGGAACTTCAGCTCACCGAAGCTAACATTTCTGGTACTGTCAGTTCATTTTTCGATTTATATCTCTCTATTGAAATATATAATTAGAAAACTGTATGACAATAGAGATGATTTGGTAATTATTCCCACTTAGGCGGGGATGCTCCCCGAGCAACTTCCTATTAGGTCTATGTTTCTCAATTTATTCCCTTTTCTAGAGCTTGTAGAGCTGGTAGTCGAGTTGAGGACTATAATATTCGTAATCTGTGTATAACTAAGAAGCTACTCCATCAGGGCTACCGTTACCATAAACGTCGAACAACTTTTGCAAAATGTTACTATCGTAACCCTGATCTACTTGTAAAATATAAAATTAATTTAAGAACTATGCTGCGACAAGGACTACTAGTATCACAACCTGACTTCTATGGTAACAAACTTCGTAAGATCCTTGGTCATAATCACTAGTTATACTCACTAGTTGTGACCCTATAAATTCGAAACGCCCTGCTGACATCTACCTAAATCCTCAAAGGACGGTAGCGTTTGATGTGTGTCGTGTAATCTTGTCGTACCCTTACTCTAGAACTGTAAGAGTTATTACTACAGGATAGGCCATTCTCGCCATAAATAACATATTTTAAAAATATTTTATTCACACCAGCAAGGTCACGTTAACTCTGTCAATTTCACCATCAAGGTCTCGTCAAAACTCTGTTATTCCCGCCATAAAGATCAGGTTAACTTTGTCATTGCCGTTATAAAACATGATACTTATGTCATTACCGCCATAGAGATCAGGTTAAATTTGTCATTGCCGTTATAAAACATCGAGATCAGGTTAGCTTTGTCATTCCCACCATTAAAGTCACGTTAACCCTGTCTGTCATTCATGCCATCAAAATCACGTTACTTCCGTAATTTTCGCTATGAAGATCACGTTAACAGTGTAACACGTTCCCGCCACCAAGACTTGAATATACATGCCCGTGATCATGACCATGCTAACTGTCATTTCCGCACACAAGAGTTGTTACATAGCGATTGTAAAATACATAAAGTTATACAGTCTACTGTAAATTTAGTGTGATGGCTTTTATGTCGCTATAATAGTTGCAAAATGGTGTCCTAATCGTGTTTACCCTGTTTCAGACTATGTCTCACCAACTTTACCAAATCATATTAAAGACGCGTCAGTGGCTTCTCCAGACCAGGACGGAAATAGCTTACAGAACGAACAGGATGGGAACAATATAGAGAGCGATCACTGTGTGAATAGCTTACAGAACGATCAGGATAGGAACAGCTTACATAATGAAAATGATAGGAACATTACACAGAAGTACCAGGATGGGAACAGCTTATTGAACAGCCAGGATGACAACAGTTTACAAAATAGTCATTATGGAATTAGCGTACAGAACAGCCAGGATGGTGACAATATTGTGTACCAGTGTAGTACGGGCGACCTAGCTCAGACATATGTAAAAGGTATAAAGATGGAAAATCAAACAGACTCCGCTTTATATCATAATACTACGCCATCTGTGGAGTCGTACACGAAGAGAACAGCGTCTACTGAACTAGATGGCAGCCAGTCTATTCAACTACCAAGCATTGCTACAATTAATCACAATAACGAAGATAAGCTTATTGTGGACGGCCAATTCACTGAACCTAAAAGAAACCCATATATGCTTACCGTCACTAACAAAACACAAGTTGAACAACCAATTAACTTCCAAGAAAATGCATGTGATATCGATTCACCACCTGTTAATCGGTCACATCCTGGCAATGGTGGTACCGGTGGCGGAATGGAGAAAACAAGCCTACATGTTTCAAATGCTTCTAAAGATGAACACACAATTCATGCATACAGTGCAATAATCGATGAACACCAAAAGACAAAAAGTAGCAAAAGGAGACGTAAAACTTCAAAGGCAACAGAAATTGGTGAAGGGTGTGCTAAAATGAACCGATCAAATGATTCCAGGGTTTTCATTAAAGACGAGGTCGCATCGGGAAAAGATGATGGTACTAGTAGTGTAAGCAATACAGGTAACACAAGTCATACAAGTAAGGGAAAACATGCGATATATTGCAAAGACTGCAAGCACACATTTAAGCTAATGGGCACGTACACTAAACATCTAGCACAGGACAAATGTAGGCATGTCTGTGAATTTTGTGGTAAAGTTTACCTTTATGGGTTCACGTCACACTATAAAAATCACTTGCAGAATCACATGAATCTGAGAAACCACAAATGTAAGATATGCGGAGTGTCCTACGTGTATAAAAATGATTTTAATCAGCACATGAATAAACACACTGGATTGAAACCATATATGTGTGAGAAGTGTGGAAAGACGTTTACCGCAAACTATGAGTTGCACCACCATAAGCTCAGATATCATACTAAGACTAGCTTCCAATGTGACCAATGTCCCAAAGTTTTTAAGGACAAAGGTGGCCTTACATATCACATAAGGTACTATCATAGAGCAAACGAGTCGGATTTAAATCTCCCGTTTGAATGCAACGTTTGCGGAAAGTCATTCATAGCTCCGAAGTTACTCACATTGCATTCACAGATTCACAAAACTTCGAAAGAATTTGTCTGCACTCTTTGTGGGGCAGCTTTCAAACGAAATGCCGGTTTACAGGACCACAAAAAGCGACATGCAAAGCAGTATACCCGATTTTGTGAGCAGTGCGGGAAAGGCTTCTATGATAATCAACAACTTGCCTATCACGTGATGACTCACACTGGAGAAAAGCCGCACCAGTGTTTGCATTGTGAATATAGGTGCGCCCACAAAGGCAATCTGACCAAGCACACGAAGAAACATCATGCAGTGTTATTATAGATGCGCCCACAAAGGCAATCTGACCAAGCACACGAAGAAACATCATGCAGTGTGAATATAGGTGCGCCCACAAAGGCAATCTGACCAAGCACACGAAGAAACATCATGCAGTGTGAATATAGATGCGCCCACAAAGGCAATCTGACCAAGCAAATGAACCAACATCATTCACCGTGAATATAGGTGCGTCGACAAAGGCAATCTGACCGAGCACATGAAGAAACATCATGCACTGTGCAGTGCATATAGGTGCGCCCAAAAAGGAAATCTGACCAAGCACATGAAGAAACATTAACTGTGAATATAGTTGCGGCCACAAAGGCAATCTTATCAAGCACATGAAGAAACAACATGCACTGTGCATATAGGTGCGCCCACAAATGCAATCTTACTAAACACTTGAAGAAACATCACAATTAACCCAATTCAAGGAGCCGGTTTTATCAAGAGAGTCGATTTTCATTTTTAAAATGTTCGATGAGTATCAATTTTGTTAATGAAACATATTTCACAAAACAGTAATTACCAAAAAATCCCAATTCTTTTCTCGAAATTGTTAATAATATTGAAGACAATATGTTGCCACTGTTGGGATTATGGTGCGGAACATTTTTTGAATGAGAACTTTTACTGTACATGTATTTATGCTTCATTCAATGCTTGTTGCTTGTGTGTCTATTCTATTGACGGGTGTGTATCTGTGTTTGGTGATGTGCATTATCGTTTACAGTACCAGTGTTTACCGCTAAGCAAAAATGTAAATGTATACACAAGAAAATTCAACCTACTGCCTTTTAACAATGAAACATTGGTGATTAAGAGCATCATTTTCGCTCACGGTTTACCACAGGAACAGGAATGAAAATTCCAAGCTCATCCTCCATTTACATCGAGATAAAACATATATTTCATGCAGCATTGTTTAAAACTACACCGTCTTGATTAAAATGGAATGTCTACTGATTTGCAAAAGTGTAATGTTTACCCTCTCAGCACAAAACGAACGGAGTTTACATTTGTTGAAACTAAACATCAGAGCCGTTATACTAGATACCTATATAAAGTTCTGATAAAGTAATGCTGATTGCATATGCGCTTATTAAGGGCTATTGGTCCGCCATCTTTGAAAAAAGATCCAAAATCGATGACATATGGTCAAATGGAATGTTCAGCCAAATGCATAATTTAGGCATGGGCAATGTCAACCATATAGTACATGACAGTTATTCAACACTATTAATGTGAACATAATATCAGAAAGAATACGTATATGGCAGACATGTGTGCCCTTTATATCCGAAAGGTTTGGTACAATTTTATTCAAAGTTGTTTTGCTTTTTATGTGAAATAAATTGGGACATAAAATAATAGTTCATTTATATATCGAGGGCAAACGAGACATCAATTCTAAATAAACTAAGCCATTTTATCATATCATACACATATTCTTAGGTGGGTACTTAGGAATTTTGACTAGTATACTATTATTCGGCAGTAATGACCCTTAATTCGCACATCTCTCTGCTATAGCTAGACTTTGTTTACCATAAACAACATATTCATCGGGAACGAATAACCCTATTTTCAGTTGAGAAGGCTCTAGGCCTATTCTGTATACTTTATCTCGATGTAAATGGAGGTTGAGCTTGGAATTTTCATTCCTTTTCCTGTAGTTAAACTTGAGGAGAAATGTCGCTGTTAATCACCGGTGTTTCATTGTTAATAAATACTGAAAAGGTGATCCCTTGGAAGCAACAAACACAAACACGAGAGAAAAGTAGCAGACTCCGTTTTATTGAGTCTGTTCATGAGAGGTAATAATAAGATGCAACACCTCTCGCGGTATATTGAAGAAAACAGTTGATGTTACCTGCATCCGGTCCAATTAAAGAGTTGATAAATTTGTAAATGAAAGCATGTGTATATCACGTGCTTATTAGGGGCTGGCGTGGACCAGTGTATGGCACGGTATCCTTGAAAGCAGAAGACCCTGGTTTAAGCATTGGTTTAAACAATATTTATTTCGTAATGTTCACATGGATATTATTTACAAATTTAAATAGTAAAGGTTCTGAAAACAAGCTTATCAAAGCTTATATAAAGCCTTACTGTGCGCCGCTGAGTTTCGTCGGTGTGTTCTGGGGCAAGACACTTTCCCTTAACCTCGTCCGTCGGTAGGAGATGTAAACTAGCCGGCCCCGTGTATAGGAATCTATCCTCCGAGCGAGGAATCTATTCTTTAGTAAAAGGATGGTAGGTTCGCGGATTTTTAAATATCCTTTCCCGCTCTCTTGGGCTTTAAATGACATATACTGAGTTGATGATGAGACGTTAAACAACATTCAGTTCAATAAATAAAACTGGTAAATTTTTCACATTGTTTTGAATTGGATTTTATAGTCGTACCTACAGCTAAGATCATATGGCGACTTTCAGCTTCCACTGGTGGAGAAAGACCCCAGGTGCCCCTCCGGGCTTTTCGTAATATTTTCAATTAAATGTGAAAGGTACATTTCTTGAAAGCGATATATAACACGATTTGTATTTATCCAGCTAAATTACTAAACACTTCTATGTTTTCTTTCACGCATATCAAATCTGAATTGAATTGAATTGAATGTTGTTTAACTGCTCATCAACACAGTATAGGTTATTTAGAGCCGCCCCAGAGAGAGCTGAAGGATACATAGGAATCCGGGAACCTGCCCTACTCTTATTGTCGAATAGATTCCTGTGGTTCTTTAACATGCTCGGAGGATAGACCGATACACGGGACCGCCCGGTTTACGTCCCCATCCGACGGACGAGGCTAAAGGAAAGTGTCTTGCCCAAGAACACACCGACGGAACTCAGTGGCACCACGGAGGATTGAACCCGGGGCCTCCGGTTACAAATCCGCCGAATCGGGCATGTGGAGCTTGTCGCCCGAAGCTGTGGCTGAGTTCACGAGAGACCCGGTATGCATCCGTATACATGTTATATGATTCTCATATGATACCTTTTATATGATACTTATATAAATGGAACAGTACATGATTCTTATATAAAACCTTTCATACAATAATCATATATGTATCATATGGGAATCATATGAGAATCATATAAAAGTTGAAAAATATATTTTCATGAGAATTATATGGAAATGTGTGTGTGTTAAAAAAGAAGCTTTTATGAATTTATTCTCAAATGAAAAATTATATGAAACTCCTATTATATAAATATCATATGATAAGTTTTATATGAGAATCATATATAAGTATCATATGATCATTGCCTATGTAGGTGTATATTTATTGTTACTCTGGCGTCTGGCAATTATTATATATATATGTCAAAATTGCCTATGTAGGTGTATATTTATTTTTATTCTGGCGTCTGACGATTATTATTTATATGGCAAAATTGCCTATGTAGGTGTATATTTATTGTTACTCTGACGTCTGACGATTATTATATTTATGGCAAAATTGCCTATGTAGGTGTATATTTATTGTTACTCTGACGTCTGACGATTATTGTATATATGACAAAAATCTCTGGCGTCTGACGATTATTATATTTATGGCAAGATTACCTATGTGGGTGTATATTTATTGTTACTCTGGCGTCTGGCGATTATTATATGTATAGCAAAATTGCCTATATGGGTGTATATTTATTGTTACTCTGACGTCTGACGATTATTATATTTATGGCAAAATTGCCGATGTAGGTGTATATTTATTTTTATTCTGGCGTCTGACGATTATTATTTATATGGCAAAATTGCCTATGTGGGTGTATATTTATTGTTACTCTGACGTCTGACGATTATTATATTTGTGGCAAAATTGCCTATGTAGGTGTATATTTATTGTTACTCTGACGTCTGACGATTATTGTATATATGACAAAATCTCTGGCGTCTGACGATTATTATATTTATGGCAAGATTACCTATGTGGGTGTATATTTATTGTTACTCTGGCGTCTGGCGATTATTATATGTATAGCAAAATTGCCTATATGGGTGTATATTTATTGTTACTCTGACGTCTGACGATTATTATATTTATGGCGAAATCGCCGATGTAGGTGTATATTTATTGTTACTTTGACGGCTGACGACAATACCATTCCCGTGTATGGAACAATGAAATCAACACGTACAAAGAGCCTTTATTAGGCCGATTAATAACAATGCTACGTGCATATATTCGTTTAAGCCATTCGCATATAAAGATAGAGTCAATCACAAAGGTCAAGGTCACGATGAACTTTAACTTGATATTGAACATTGTTTCGGCCCACTATCTTGGGTTTAACATGACATATGCTCATGCCACTTGGAATATAGTAGCCATTTAGGGCTATTCAGATACTTATTTAGATCTTTACGGGGCAAAGAATAGGGCCACTGCAGATCCCTTTGGAGGGGAAGGCATAGGGGCAGAACCACCCTACCGCGCTCCCCCTCCCCCCATTTTTTTTTTAATTCATGTTTATTTTATCATTTTTTGTTCATGCTCATTAAAGGTCTTCATCATGACCCCTGCATTGTTTCAGGTGCCATCTCGCTCATATCACTAGAACAGTGGCAGAAAAACTATAACGTGGCTCCAGCGTAAATGGAGTGTCTATGTTATACGCCGTTTGCGAAGAACCAACCAATTACGAATTCCGAAACGGAGGGTCCATTTACGAATATTCTTATTTATTGTATTTTATCAAATAAAAACACATACAAATGCTTGTTTTCGTAATTTTAGTTCAAACATGTTTGGTTTTATAAATAAAAAGCTTCTGGAATAAACAGAGTATGTTAAAAATCACAAATCGTGATGTTCGGATTTCAGAATACTGTAGGATCTGAAAAGTCCATGTAGAACGATCTTTTTAACCCTGTTTAATAGTATTGAGGCCGTTGCAATCTTTCCTTTATTATTAACTCAATAATAAGATTTATAGAATGGTATTACCAGAAACTGTAAATAGACTTAGGTTAGGGTACTTGGAGAAAAGAATCGTCAACGCTACAAAGAGAAGGGACATGCGCAGTGAAGCAGCCTTCACAAAATGTCGTTTTGAGTAGCAGACTCGGATGGGTGTAGCAAATCATCATAAGACGACCAATGGTAGGAAGATGGTAACTGTCCATTGAATATGTGTGGTACAACGACTTGTTTTATGTTGATTTATATGTTTAGAATACTTCCAGGTTATGAAGGTGTGATGAAATTAAATGCGAGGCAGTTGGCTTTGCCGAGTTGGTGGGTGGGGCACCTGTAGTAAATATCTTATAAATTTGCTTTTTTATTATCTGATGTTCCATATTGCTGCATATGATGCTCGCTAAAAAGGAAAAATAACATAATATTGTCGTTTATCACACTGTCACTATATTTGTATCATGCTATCGTTCGGAACGTTTGGTAAAGGATTTGTTATTCATCGATCTTGCCATTTACCATACCAGTACATGTACTGTACTGAAGTCTGTTCTGACATAATAACCTGATCATGGCATCCGATTGAAATTTGTCTCTGAATTTTTATTTATTCATTGGAATCACTGCCAGTGTGTGAAACTTTCTAAAAGATATCCCGTGGCGTATAATCCCCCAAATATAACTTGTGGTGAACCACAGACCTAATAACAAAAATGTCTGTGGGTGAACAAATCTGTCTCGTTCATTATTTTTCGTGCAACAGACATCAAGTTTCACAAAGAAATTATTTTTAACATGTTTAAGAAAATTCATCAAGTTCTACAGTCAGGTCCAGAGGGGTCCTGCTACACATGCAGAGCTATGTAAAATTAACTGTGTTGTGAAATGGTTGCCGTCTTTGTGTGCTTTTTTTACATACAGACTTTTATAGATGCAACCTAGACCGCGTATATAAAAAAGTGTCTAGACGTTTATAGACGTGCATTCTTCCCCGCGAATAAGCATGAGGTCTCATGCAATCTCATGTTTTTGGTGCTAATTAAGGTCAGGATTTTTAGTTATTTCATGATTCTTTCAGATGATGAAATAATTTCAAAATATTTTATACTGATTAAAAAAAATATAAATAAAAATTGTTTACCGCCAGCTCCACATTCAAAACAGACGGCGAATATAGCCGGTTACGGGCTATTAGAGACAACCCTGCTAGTATTGCTTTATTATAAGAATCTTTCATGGGTATCCGATGAAGATAGGGAATTCCAACCCTCGGTATACGTGTTTTTATCGGAACCGAGGCTTAAAACACTTATACCGAGGGTTGGAATTCCCTATTTGAACTGAATACACATGATAGATTATTTTTCTTGCAAATCAGAGACATGTTGTGCATTGACGCCGCCAGCTACTATCGTTTTGCATGTTTTTCGGTATACCAGATGTTGGCACGCATGAATTTTATCTCGACCCTAGGGTGAGATGGAAATATCTAGCCTCTGTAAAATGACGGATATCCTTGTCCGGTATGCAAGAAAATCTGATCTATCGAGGACACAAAAATTAGTTGGCAAGCACACTGGCTCCGTGATTTTTTAAACCCTTTTCTAAGAACTGGAACGGGTATAAAATGTGTGCCTGTAGTAATATAACCCTAAACTCAATTACTGCTGTACATGCACCTATGCACAAAATTGATTTAATTTGAAATGTGCAACCTTTTAATGTCCGCAACAAAGTGAAGTGGGCATTTCAAAATCAAATGTTGTGATGCTTGGATTTCCACTTACAAGTCAAAATTTTAAACATGTTTTATAGTAGTATTCTCGATAATGTGCACAATCTTTACTTTTATTCAGGACTTTATTACAGTCCAAGTTCATTGTTAATTCGTTGAAAAGGACGTAAAGCACCATACAAAGAAAAAACATTGTTTATTCAATGACTAGAAACATGATAAATTAAATTCTCAGAAATGATAAAACACATATCAGTGATCAAATTTACTCTAACAAAATAACTGAATAAAATTAAACTGCACACACTATGTCAAATAAATATTTGTGTACTCATTACGCTGTACATGACTTCTGGTGCATTTTAGGCTCATCTTTTTATTGTGTATTTCGATTTTTTATTTTTTGAGCCTTCGTTTGAAAAGTTTACTCACGTGAGTAAATGAGTATTGCACGCTGCGCGCCTGGCATATTCTGACTTACATTTTTAGCCACTTGCTATAAAAAAGCAGGTGCAAAGGTTTTCTACTTGCTATTTTAATTAAGGTACTTGCATTAATATAATTTGAAACCTTGTTTCATTTTAAAAGGATTGCTATACCTGTAAATAATGACAATTTCACATTCAGCTAGATGCAGGAATGTAATAATGTATAATTATACTTACTTATATCCACCTATTTATAACCATGTTAGATTATAAGAATCTTTCATGGGTATCCGGTGAAGATAGGGAATTCCAACCCGAGGTATAAGTGTTTTTTATCGGAACCGAGGCTCTGCCGAGGTTCCAATTAAAACACTTATACCGAGGGTTGGAATTCCCTATCTGAACCGAATACCCAGGTTAGATTCTTTTTCTTGCATATCAGAGACATGTTGCGCGTTGACGCCGCCAGATACTAACGTTTTGCATGTTTTCCTGCATACCGGATGTTGGCGCGCGTGAATTTTATCTCGACCCTAGGGTGAGATGGAAATATCTATCCCCGGTAAAATGACGGATATCCTTGTCCGATATGCAAGAAAAATATGTTCAGTGAATACATGTAGACTGAGACCTAGTAAGGTAGTTTTCTTTTATTACTTGAACAATTTATCAAGTACTAATGTTTCCTACTTGCAATCTGCAAATTTAGTGAAAATACATTATGAGAACCACATAAGGTAAGGTTACATTCTACTAATTATACAGATTTCATAAGGTAACACTCCACTAATTTTTACATATGATTCCACTGTTTTTAATTATTTCTCCTGTTATTTAACAGATAATGGTTTCATATTTACTTTTTCTTTTTTTATGATTTGAAATACATAATGAAATCTTCATAAAGTCACACACTACTAATTTTAAGACCTCATAAGGTTACATTCCACTAATTTATGGCGCATTGCGCCACCTTTTATTATTTAACACATAATAGTTACATGGTTGCATATTTGCTTTTCATTTTTGTTACATGTATGATGTGAAAAAACATTTTGAAAACCACATACGGTGACATTCCACTAATTACAAGACTTCATAAGGTTACACACCACTATTTTTTACATAAGATTGCACTTAGTTTTTAATTATTTGTCCTGTTATTTAACAGATAATGGTTGCATATTTTTTTTCTTCTTTTTTTATGATGTGAAAATACGTAATAATAACCTGATAAAGTTATACACTACAAATTTTAAGACATAAGGTTACACTCCACGAATTTACGTTGTGTCGCATTGCTTCCCATTGCATTATTTAATAAAATAATGGTTGCATGGTTGCATATTGCTTTTCTTTTTTGGTATTTTGTGAAAATACATCATGAGAACCACATAAGGTTACATTCCACTAATTATACAAACTTCATACGATTACACTCCACTAATTTTTACACACGATTTTACTAAGTTTTTTAATTATTTGTTCATATTTTTTATGATTTGAACAAACATAATGAACACTTCATAAAGTTACACACTATGAATTTTAATACCTTATAAGGTTACACTCCACTAATTTATTTCGCGTCCCGTCCTTTCGTGTCCCGTTGTATTATTTAGCAGAAAAAGGTTGCATGGTTGCATATTTGCTTTTCTATTTTCTATTAATCAGATAATTCTTCTGCATAAATTTGAAAGCGAACTTTTTACCGAAGAAAATCAGATTATCTGAAATTTCAAATTATTCTGGAAATCTAGCATCAATTGGAATAATTTCCGCAACAGAATTGCAATATTCAAGTTACGAAGAAATGCCGATGTCCAAATATTTTCAAAAAACAATACCGATGTCCGAATGTTTCCAGAAGGAAATGCCGATGTCCGAATATTTTCCAAAGGAAATACCAGACGTCCAAATGTTTTCCAGAGAAAATGCTTTTGTCTGAGTTTTAGCCAAACTATTGCCGATGTCCAAATATTTTCCGAAGAAACACATTTTTGGACAATTTTGTCCAAAGATATCGGAAAGCCGAAGACTTTATCGGAAAGTCAAAAATGAATTTATTCGTGGAAATTCTTTATTATTTATTTTCGAAGTCCGACTTATTTTCTAGTAAAACTTCTGTCCATTACTCCAAAGATTGGAATTCTGAATTTATTCCGCAGACTTAATTCGGAATTACGTGGAAATTATAGAGACGGGTAACCTAGGTTTTCAAGCGAAAGTATAGTTTTTATAAGTTTCGATAAACCAAGCGAAAATAGTTATCGAACATAACCTTCGAGAAACTAGGATAATGATCAACTAACTTATATTTATGGCATTTATACTATGTTTTCGAGCAAAAGCATAGGTTGGTTTCAATAAACATAATATATCTGTTCATGCCCAGACAAACACAGTAGTCTTGAGTATTTATAAGTTAAAAGGTTAAAACTATATTATAGTTACACAGTATATTGCTGTCTAGGGTGTTCCTACGATCACTGGTTGGCCATGATAATTCTGGCCTCCGGTGACGGTGATGTGGAATAAGTGCAATTTGATATAAATTTGACTTTTAGATACGGTGTGTGGTATTACTTCTCTGATTAAGATTTGAACAAACATAATCCATTCATTCTTTTTCATAACATTAGGTACTTATTTATTCTGTTTATGAGGTTGACGAACTTGATGCGACATCTTGTCCCTGTTTAGAAAATATCACGGAGAACGTAAATTTGAGATTTCCCTGTTGATATTTTAAGCGGCTTATAAACAGCATGTAATGCAAACACATAAGACTACATATATTACTTTTTTTTATTTAAACAAATGATATGGTAAATAAAGAGTTTAAATAATCATAATATATCGATCATTATGACATAATATAACCACGAGGAAAAAACAAAACAAAGAAATTATGCAAAAACCGCAGGATACTAAACTGGCACATTTCTCCCGTTTTGTTGTGTTTTTCCGGTCTAATATATAAATATTCATGGTACTTAGTTTGAATACCGTTATTTTTTATAAATTTAACACTTATAACCCGAGAAAGACGTTATTTGAAAATTATTCGTAATTGGAGGGGCCATTTACGAATTCGCAAATGGCGTGTCGATAATTCGGAATTATCGAGTATTCGTAATTGGCGTGCTACATCTACAGTATAATTTGCAGCAACTCTGCAGTTTAGGGTGAGAAGGTTCTAGGCCCGTTCTCCATATTTTATCTCGATGTACATGGAGGATGAGCCTGGCATGTTCATTCCTGTTAGGCGCCATATAACCTTGCATGTGTTGGTGCGCCTTAAAACCCCATCTTCATATACTTATTTAGATCATTTGGCTAAAGTTCAAGGTCGCAATGAACTTAACTTCACTTCGAAATTGAATTCCGCAAACTAGTCTGTCTCAAGTTAAACATGGAATATGGTCATACGATTGTGTAACTATTATCTATTTGGGGTGGTTATCTTTTATAATTACATAATGTTGTCCAAGTTAATGCCAGCTAGACATTTACTCGTCTTAAATGGTTTCGGCACAATATTTTGGGTATTACTTGACTTACAGATGTTCTCATAAAACGTTGTAATCTACTCTGGCTTGAGCAGACGCGCATATTTGTGGGATAAACTTGAATGTGTCGCTGGACTTAAACTGATTCTATATGATATAAAGATCTCCATAATATATGCTTCCTCGTGAAATTGTATAGCATATGACAGTATTATCAGTTATCTATGTTCCCAGCAGGTTGTTGGGAAAATTCACATTTGATCCTGAGCCGAACATTTGATTTATTTTGAAACTGACTTTTGGTGTTTAGGTTGTTGAATTTTATACCCGTGTTATGTTTGAACTGAGTTGTTTTGCTATAAATGTTTCATCAAATATCTCGTTTCATACGATAGATTATTAAATTACATTCATGTCTGCTTTGTTTTCAAATTATATCCATGAAATCCAGGTGACCAATATACATTTTGTTCAGTGTATATATATATATATATAAACACCGTACTAACTTATGATAATATCAGTTTATAACATGCTTGATGCAACAAACACAAACGTACAATTTTGTTTTTTATTACCGATCAAACCAAAATAGTTTATAAATATATATACAAACATCACTTATGGAAATAACAGTATACAACGTCCTTGATGAAACAGACCCGTACATACAACTAAGAAATATGTGAAAATCATGAATATTTATGTTTGCGAATGCTTCAAAACAAATCATTAAAATTGTAAGAATACTATACCTCATTGATATAGTTATTTTTAGCTTTTGAAAATATATGTACAAAATGTTTTATTTATATGTCAGAAATCGTTTGGTAAATGTCAACGTTTTTATTATATTATCGACCAACGGTATTTTGAGTTCAATATGAAAAAAACACCACAACAACACGACATAATTATAAATAAAGCAAAACAATCTTAGAAGTAAAAGCAGAAGTTATATTGTGGAAAGTTTATCAAGCAAGATATCGACTTCCGATAAATTAAATGGTTAATCTTGATATCTAAGTTGCCTTGGGTTGATATGATATCAAACAGTATACGTAATAACCTCTAAATATATAAATAAAGCACATCCAGGAGATTAATTACTGAGTTCGCGAAGTCCGTAATATTTGTCTAGCAACCTGAGGAGAACTTTCGGGACTTAACCTGTAATTTGTCGTTATGCTGTAGTCTCTCGTCCGATAAAAAACATTGCTGTTGTTTTTGGTTCGCGTGAACATTGATTTAAGGCTTCTGCGGAAAGCGTCCGATATGAACGCGTATACAAATGGATTCACTGCATTATTTAAATAAAAACACAGAAGAGAAATGTCGCGGAAATTCCTTTCCATGTCTACAGACGGGTAAGTGTACTCATATCTCATCAAAATATTGTAAATAAACTTTGGAAGCGGAAGAATAGCAGCAAAGCAGACGAGAAATACAATCATTCTAGACATGCGCATTACGGATATCCGGGTATACTCGCTTCCGTTTTCCTTGCTTGCTTTTCGTACACGTCTTAGTTTCACACAATGCAGAACTGCGGTTATCAATAGCGGCATCAGGTAAACGATAACCCATACTGTTGACGTCATTTCAGCAGACCTGCTCAAACTGACTTCTGAGTATTTTCCAACTAAATAAAATGAAACAAAAACGATCGTCCCTGCAAGCCACACCATGGCGGAAAGCAACAAAATCCGTCTGTTCGTCATATAAATGTAAGCTTTTAATGGATGTGTCAGTAGAATATATCTCACCAGTGCCATCAGCGAAATGTGACCGTTAGCGGAAAACCAAGCCATACCTATTACAGTTGAATAAATTTTCGACGTTGTTAATAATATTGGTGAGGTACATGACAGTGAACGAATTACAATCTCGAATGAAAGCGCTGCGTTTATTGTTAAAAGCACGGCGTCGCTCAGGGCTAGGCAGGCTATTGCAACGAACGTTGGTTTTCGTAATCGTTTGTCCCGTACGACTGTCAGAATCACTATGATGTTTGCAATTATGCCCAGGATGAACAATAGCTCTATGAGTTTGAAAATGCACGGGCCTGTGCACGTGTAACAGTTACTGACTTCATTCGGTGACGGTCTTTGAATGCCGGCACACGTAATGTTCCTTCGTTGGCTGTTATTCAGTCTGGCTAAACCGCCAATCCCTGGTTTGCATCTCACATTCATTGTAATTCCTGAAAAAAAACAAAAAAAAAAAAAAACATGTTAAATTCGTGTTTAAACGTATACACTCGATATGTTTTGAAATAAAATTGTACAATGCTTAGAACATCCTTAATGTTTGAACTAATGAACTAACTCCGCAAACAAGTTTAGAGGGCATCACCTTGTTTTACCGGTTAAGCTTAAAGTAGTGTGAAAATGGTGAACAGTCAGATAACTGAATAAAGGTAACTACATGTAGTTGTTTTTGGTAGTTTTAAGTGTTAAAAGGACAAGCATCTAGACTTGTTAAACACACGGCTTCCTGTTAGTTGTTCTATATATTTATTTTTAAACAGCTAAAATAAAAACTAATTGTTTTAACTATTACTGTTGCTTACATAATGCATGCACTTAAACCTATAGTAAAGACGGACAATAAACACTTTCAGTGTCATGATACGCACATATATTTGCTTTTACCAACATTTGAAACATTAAAAGGACACACGACAATCTTGAAAAGTTTGAAATGGGTGTCCGGATATATATATCCAGTATCATTTTTACTTTTACCCTGGTCACATTTAGATAAATCAAATTTTAAGTATTCACTTATTCGTTTGGTGCAATAATATCAACAAGTAATACTATGCAAAAACAAATTGCTTAATACTATTCTTATAATTAATATTAATGATTGAATAAAGATTGCCGTGTGTCCCTTTAAAACACACTGTGAGTATGTTTTATGGCGTGATGCAATAAGGGAATTTATCATTGAAACTAATGTATTTTGCCGTTATTTGGCGGGATAGTTTCTTTACTATTTCTGTACTTTCCGGCAATATACGTCATGTAAAATATTGTGAGTTTTGATACCAAAACTTACCAAAACTGTAATTGATAGTTTCAATATCATCACATGTAATAGCTGCATCAGTTGGTTTCACCAATTTCAAGCGAGAATCAATATAATCCCAGAACTTTTTTTTTCGGGAGAAGGGGAAGAGGCCCAGGTCCTTCAGAAAGCGCGATTTTCGAGTTAAAGGGGAAAAAATAATGCGATTTCGAGATATAGGGGGAACAGTGTATTAGGCAGAAAATGAAGATTTGGGTGTGCAAATATGCAAAAGAGGTACATTTTAGATAAACTGTCTTCTATAAATGTATCCCAAACATATTAATGTTGATAAAGTTAGAGGGGGAAATAACGTTGTTTTTTTTAAAAAAAAATTTAGGGGAATTTTCTCTGACAAAGAGGGGAAAAGGTGGTTTTGTCGAATATCGACCCCGATTCAAGAGGGTAAAAAAGTCCTGATTATCCATAAGATCAGAATATATTCAATGACTAGTCACAGGAAATATTCGGTCAACGCATTTCAATATAATCACAAATAAATAATGTCACTGTATTTAAGTATTAAAATAGAGTAAGGTCTCATCGAGTTTGTTGATTTAAACATCGAGGTATTTAAACCAACCAATGAGATGGGACCATACTCTATTTGTTTTGTAGCGTGATCATTTCAGCTGTCTGCCATACTCTTACTTCCAGTAACTGGTAGTTAGAATACAGCATTTATTCTGATAGGTGTTATTTTCAATTAAATACATTAGTTTCAATGATAATCTTCAATCACAGTATAGAGCACAGAAACAATTTCCATAATAAACATAATTAATTACCCAATTTAGTATATTCAAAGTTTAAATATAATCACAGTAAATTACATTTTCATTATATTCACAGTAAATTACATTTTCAGTATATTCACAGTAAATTGCAGTATTCAGTATATTCACATCATTTTACAGTATTCACTATATTCACAGTTAATTACATTATTCAATATATACTAGATATATACACAATTAATTACAATAATCAATATATTACCGTAGGGATCACCATATGCGAGTTTCGGTATAGTCGACGTGATTTTGTTACAACTTTAAACAACACAATATGCGGTGAATGAAGCAATCCCACTGATTAAATGTTCCAAAAAACCCACGACAGTAGTATTTTTATCTTCACCATCCCCTGGACAAGTAAGTGCACCCTATACAAGCAAGTGCTCATAGCAATACTAAACAGTCCCACGATTACGAGTGTTTAAATACAGAATTGTGGAAAACAACATGGGGCTAGCACGGTGGGCATACACTGAAACATGGCTTGGCCTAACTAGCCTGGCCTCATTGGCCTGGCCTGATCTTAAAATTGTTCACCTTAATTGTTATTGTTCCAGGTCATGTCCTTAGTCAGGTTCTTCGCAATGAGGGGCATTCAGAAAAATGTTTGAATTTTAAATAACTACAATTGGTTGCATTGGACTAGAATATATTATATGAGATGACAATGGCATTAATCATGAGAAACGCGTAGAAGGAAGAAACATAATAGTGCGCAAATGGTAAAACAGTAATAGTTAGGATATATTTATATTAATATGAAAAATAAAGTGAATTAATGTTTGAAACTGATTCCACGATAGCGTGATTGATAAATTAGCGACAGGATAAATTATTTTATAACAATGGATAAATTTAATTTGATGATTATAACTCAAAAAAAAAAGTTATGGAATGATATATTGACACAAGGCTTTTGGAAGGCTGAGTTGGTGGATGGATGGCTAAATGAAATTGAATGGGTAGTGGGTTGATGCATAGGTTGGTGGATGGTCGAATGGGTGATTGACTGGTTCCAGTTTGGTAGGGTGGTTGCTGGATGGTAGGGTGGGTAGTGGAATACACTGAAAATATATAATCTGAACATATTCAGTTGTATTATGATTGTATTACATGTGTTTGTTTTAATGGAGATTTATTGTTTAGTGTTATTATGCCAACCTTAAAAAGGCATATGTTTTAAATGCTATACAGTATGTGCTTGTTGCATTAAGTTTTTAAGTTTATTATATTTGCTTCCATTAATACATGTTATTTTTTCTACTTCACATTAATATTATATCATAACCTGGTTGCATTTTATCATTAAGACAAAATCGTGTTGTTTGAACATGATAACTATCAATTTAATATTTCTGAATCACCCTCACAAGGTGCACAATTTCTAACATAGTCAGTACAGCTGCATTGTCCCATTGGACATGCGCTACCTTAATGGGAGCCAATGCCCATCTAGAAACAACATAACTGAACTTGGATACACACACATTAACCCCAGTGTTGAAGTTATGACCACGTGGCCTGACATAAACTAGTCACAAGGGACCAACTAATCTTAGGACAGGCCAGGCCAAGCCAGGACAGGCTAGTTAGGCCAAGCCATGTTTCAGTGTATGCCTAGCGCAGTGTTGTGTTGAATAATACGGTTGAATTATTCCATTAACGTAGATCGAATACGTAGTTTGTTTAGATTAAATCTTCGTGGAACACTGCACAGCTGTGAAAGTAATTCACTTCTAATTGTTTGCGACTCGGTGAAGCAAAAATACGAACTTTTGACAAGTTGGGTTGAGCGTAAACACTTAGAGCTGCGTATGTTTACGTTTTAAATTTTGCAATTTTGCAAACAATTGATGCAAATATTGACAGAGCACGGGTACCTCGAACGCAGAGACCAAACGCTAAGACTAATGTTTCATTTACTAGTAACACAAAGCATCGAGTCCATCAACCCTTGGCCGAATGCGCATTTTGGCATATTTAATAGGAATATATATATGTTTCTGACTGCAGTCTACCCGAATTAAGACCACGGAGATGTCCACGTTTGCCAGAAAAAAACTATATTTTTTAACATATTCACGGTTGGGAATCACGTGACATAAACCACGGGAAGCGGCGGATTTTTAGCTCGAGTCGGCACACATTTTCGAGGTAAATGGGCTTATTTCGTTTTGAATTTTTATAAGATACCGTGTAGCAACGCTAGATGTAAAAACGTCGCTATATGTAAAAACGTCGCTAAATGTAAAACCTTTTGCCGATAAACGTAAAAAGGGTGGTTAAATATAAATGCAAACGTCCTTAATTGTAAAAACGTGAGCGTCGCTAAATGTAATAAAAAAGGAGCTGAATGTAAAAACATTTTTTTTGTTGCTGATTGTAAAAAGAAAAAGCGACATATGTAAAAATGTGACATTTTGAATAAAAGCATATGAAACTAAAACTTTGCAACCATATTTTGATAGTGTATTTTCACATGTCATTTTGTGTGTTTACTTTTCGAGATCTCAATTCACCTTTTTAACGTTAGCGACAAAAGGTTTTACATTTAGCGACGTTTTTACATTTAGCAAAATGTTTACATTTAGAGTTGCTTCACATGACCAATAAAGGCCATTTGAGCTATGGTAAACACAG
This sequence comes from Cyrtodaria siliqua, assembly GCA_037043455.1. Classification (NCBI taxonomy): domain Eukaryota; kingdom Metazoa; phylum Mollusca; class Bivalvia; order Adapedonta; family Hiatellidae; genus Cyrtodaria; species Cyrtodaria siliqua. Next base: position 46,675 of record JAWPHD010012644.1, read on the forward strand.
CTACTTCTGCTACAGCTATTGCTACTACGAGTACTTCTACTACTATTACTACCTACTACTAATGTATTACACAACTATTACTACTGCCGCTGCTGTTGCTACCAATACTACTGCCGCTGCTGTTGCTACAAATACTACTGCCGCTGCTGTTGCTACCAATACTACTGCCGCTGCTGTTGCTACCAATACTACTGCCGCTGCTATTGCTACCAATACTACTGCCGCTGCTGGTGCTACCAATACCACTGCCACTGCTGGTACTACCAATACTACTGCCACTGCTGGTACTACCAATACTACTGTCACTGCTGGTACTATCAATACTACTGCCACTGCTGGTACTACCAATACTACTGCCACTGCCGCTGCTGGTACTACCAATACTACTGCCACTGCCGCTGCTGGTACTACCAATACTACTGCCGCTGCTGGTACTACCAATACTACTGCCACTGCTGGTACTACCAATACTACTGCCGCTGCTGGTACTACCAATACTACTGCCGCTGCTGGTACTACCAATACTACTGCCGCTGCTGGTACTACCAATACTACTGCCGCTGCTGGTACTACCAATACTACTGCCACTGCTGGTACTACCAATACTACTGTTGATGCTGGTACTACCAATACTACTGCCGCTGCTGGTACTACCAATACTACTGCCGCTGCTGGTACTACCAATACTACTGCCACTGCTGGTACTACTACTTCTATTTCTTTTTTACACTTGTTACACACTCTAACCACTTCTTGCAATATATGTCTCATTGCTGTGTATCTCAAGTTAGTCATGTGACTAGTTTATGAATTAATGAATGGATGGATGGATGGATGGATGGGTGGACGGACGGACGAACGAACGAACGAACGAAAGAACGACGAACGAACGAACGAACGAATGAATGAATGCGCCATATTCCAACACAATAACTACGTACCATTTCTAGAAATTATATTCTCAATCTCATGCATTATATATATATTTATGGGGGAATAAACTATTATTATGACTGGGAAATATATAAAGCATAGGATCTCAAATATAACAGTAAACATCACAAAACCCATTTAACCACACAAAAATTGTGCTATTGAGACGCAGCTACACCAATAATGAAACCACGAATCTGTTCTGACCGAATAGTGTCTATCCTGTGTGAATCATCGGGTACATGCAATAGATCCGTTTCATTGTATACCGTGTTAAACATGTTAATGTAGTTACATATGTACATGTTCCTATACATACATTACTGTTCTACACACATTTTTTACATATGTCGCTTTTCCTTTTTACACTTAGCAACACAAAACATGTTTATACATTTAGCTCCCTTCTTATTACATTTAGCGACGCTCATATTCTTACATTTAAAGACTGTTGCATTTATATTTAGCCACCCTTTTTGCGTTTAGCGACAAACGTTTTTACATTTAGCAACGTTTGTACATTTAGCGACGTTTTTACATTAACGTTGCTACATATTTTAGCGTTGCTACATACCTCCTATCATATGCGCAATAAAATTCCGCGTATGCTGATACCTCACGCTCCCCGTAAAACCCGGTAAAAGTTGAAGAATGCTTTAGAGTTTGTCAGGATCGGCAAATTGCATGGTGACAATTTCCACGTACAGAAACAAAATTTAACGAAAATTTGCTATTTTAGACCCATTTCGTCAGTTTTCTCCATATGCCATTTTGATTAGAGTCGTAGGATAATGTGCGATTGAAGTTCTTGCCATCAAGCGCATAGAAAAGTGAAACAAAGGCATACGTATCGTGGAATATGTAAATGACAATAACCACGTAATAGATTTTTAATGACAAAAAACACGTAATACAGAAGGGAAACGTCAATTGAACTTAAGATACGAAAGTAAATAATATTTTTTCAGACGACATTGATCTTAAATATCTTAACCACCTTATTTCATACAATTTAAACATTTTATTTTCAGCAACCATCATTTTGACTCTGCTGAAAGAAAAAGATTAGCTGGGAGAAAGAAAATGGACACCGCATCTACGGAGCGGAATGCCTTGCAGAAAGGGTCTCTTTTTTCTTCTTTTTTTTTAATGTAATATCTTTATTTTCAACGTTTTTTTCATACATGGTTTGTATATACATTTTGATTTAAAACATATATATATAATAAAGTGTAAACTTAAGATAATACGATGTTTTTGTGGAAGATTTCTGCCCGATCATGTTTTTTTTAAATGGATTACATTTTTACCATTCATACTAAAAGAGAGAAATAAGCAACAACAACAATCCCAAAAAACAAAAAAAAAAACAACAATAAAAAAAACCAATATCAATCGCATTATGTATTTTCATAATTTACTCATTTGAATGTGCATGTGCATGTATGTTATTTCATTTAAAGTTTACTACTATGTTAGTACTTCATTTTCTTTCTCTTATATAGTTAATACCCATTTTCCTTTCTCTTTTTGTTAAAAGAAGAAATTAGAGCGGGAATCTTCCACATAAAAAATTATATATGTAACAAAGATCTATACAATGTTCCATTAATACAATTTGTTGTAAATAAAGTTGTTGGTTTTTAAATAAAAAATGGAAGAATTTTCCTTGAATATTATATAGAAGTCAATGACTAAATATATTAAATTTAAATATTTTCAAGAACAATTAATTCACTTACTTGAGAATTACAATGTCAACACATTGAATACTATATAATACCACAAAGGAAAATATCTATGGAGTCTAAAAATATCTATATTTAGTCTAGAAAAAAAAGATTTACAGAAGGTAATAAGAAAAAGAATGCGAAAAACAAATAAATAATTATAATAAAATAAACGAATACCAGTCAAAGTGAAGTTTAACATAACTTTTTTGGGACGTGCGTTTTCCCTTTCAAAAATAAGATATGAAAATTAATTTAGGAGAAAAGATCTCCATTTGCTGTTATGTTTGTCTATTTTGTCATTTTTAAGAGCAATTTCTTTTTCTATTTCTATACTTTTAAATAAATATGTTTTGTAACCTAAACAACTTGGAATGGTTTTCCTACATTTGTTTATGTAAATGAAGTATTTTGCATAATGCAATACGTTTACATGTGTATACCAAACGTTATGTTTTGCAAACTCAAGTTTATATGTATGTCATGTGTAATTAAGAAACTGTGCAAATCTGACCAGAAAGTTTGTATATGCATACATTCCCAAAATAAATGATTTACTGTTTCTGTTTCCATTGCACAGAAATCGCAAAGATTAGAATTAGCAATTTTAAATTTTGGTTGCTACAATCCTCATAATTATATTGGAAATTGCGAGATTTTGTTGAAATAGTTGAATATATTGGGATAGTGTAAAAAATAATTCCACTATAGGATTAGCATTTTGAAACTATTGTTCCCAACTGTGTTGTTGTATAATATCATTGTTTATTTCGTTTCGTAGTTGACAAAATTGTTTGTATAATTGGATTTTTGAAGTTTTTCTAGAAGATTTGGTGTAACGTTTTGTGCATTGATTTGTTCGTTTTTAATTTTATTTTTGAAATTTGGGGGAATACATGATATTAATGAAGTTTACTTGAGAAAATCTTTCTGTGGTATGTCATATAGGTAAGCAAAAAATTCAAAATTATAACATTGTTTGCGTCTATAGTCATATATGTGTTCAAAATATTTTATACCTTTATAAAGCCAGTCTCTATGAAATATTGGTTTGCCGATTACTTTTATGTTCGAGTTATTCAATATTATACATTCGCTTACTAACTTCAGCGTGTTTATTTATTTTTTCCCATGCACTAAGTATATTTTGTTAATTTTTTTTTTTTTAGAATGTTTTTTTTTGATATCGTTTTCGTCAGTGTTGCATTCAAAAATTGCGTTTCCTCCATATTTTTCTAATTCATATAAATATATGTGTTTCCATTGACCGGCTGTATTGTCCATTAACCTTTTTATCCAGCTGGCTTTAAGAGAGTATATACATTTCTGTATATCAATAATTTTAATACCCCCATGCTCGTAATCTTGTATAAGTGTGGCTTTTTTTAATTTTGCTTGATTTATTGGCCCATACAAATTTGAACATAATATCATTTATTTGTTTAACTGTTTCGTTTGGTGGATCGGGTAGGACGGTTAGTGGATATATTAACTTTGGAAGAGCAAACGTTTTGAAACAGTAATTTGTCCAAGTAGGGTTGTTTTCTATGCTGCCAACTTTTTATTTTATTTTTGAACTGTTCTAGTTTAGGTTGCAGATTAAGTTTAAAAACATCAATCTTGTTTGTATTGAAAACCATATCAAGAGCTTTTGCTTTTTCAGATGAACATGTAAACTTTCGATTTGACTGTTTTTCAGTGTACCTACTCTTAAAACATTGCATTTTGAGGTGTTGAGTCTGAAACCAGATATATTTCCAAAAGAATCCAAAGTATGAATTAGTTTCTCAAATGACTGTTTTAATCCATCAGTTAAGAAAGTTGCATCATCGGCAAATAATATGTTTTTAATCTCAATGTCTGTTACAGTAATGCCTTTTTATATCCTTATTGAGCAAGACACTTTCCCTTAGCCTCGTCCGTCGGATGGGGACGTAAACCGGGCGGTCCCGTGTATCGGTCTATCCTCCGAGCACGTTAAAGAACCATAAGAATCTATTCGATAATAAGAGTAGGGCAGGTTCCCGGATTCCTATGTATCCTTCCCCTCTCTCTGGGGCGGCTCTAAATAACCTATACTGTGTTGATGAGCCGTTAAACAACATTCAATTCAATTCATATCCTTATTGATTTTTATTTCAAAAGAGAGCAATTCTAAACATATAATAAACATATATGGTGATAGTGGGCATCCCTGTCGAACCCCTCGTTTAATCGATTTTTTTTTATTAATGACACTACTCTTTGCGTCGTTGTAAAATAGCTCTATCCATTTAATACAATTATCTCCAAAATTAAATTGTCTTAAGGTATTATTTAAAAATATGTGATTTATGCTATCAAAAACTTTCTCGAAATCGGGAAAATTGCTATTCGGAAAAAATAGCAGACCTGGAACATTGTGCTCTTCAACATGATCTAAAACTTCAAGTAAAAGACGTATGTTTTCTCCAATATGTCTTCCTTTTATGAAGCCAGATATCTATTATTGCTAATATGACGCGTTTTACCCTATTTGCAATAGCTTTTGTAGCGATTTTATAATCAGTAGTAAGTCATTGGACGCCAGTTTTCTAAAAATGTTGTATCTTTTCCTGATTTTGGAATCAGTGTTATATAACTTTGGTTTTGAAGGTCATTTAGTTGTCCACATCTGAAAGAATAGTTTAGTGAATTAATGAGAAAACATTTGATGTCGTCCCAAAATATTTTATAAAATTTAGTGTTTATAAAATTCAGTGTTTAATCCGTCAGAACCAGGACTTTTTTCGTTTTTCATTTCCTTTGAAGCTGCAGCACATTCAAATTCTGTTAAAATTCCTTCACATTTTTATTTTTTAGTTTCGGTAAGTTTTGGAATAGAATCATTATAGAAATCTTTATCCGATGATGTTTGTTTTGTTTCTGTGTATAATTTTGAATAATATTCGTTGAGAGCTTTTAAAATATCTTCTGTATTTGAAACATTTTTTTCTTTAACTTTTAACCTATTTATTGTTTTGCTTTCAGCCCTTTACTTTTCTAAATTTGAAACATATCTAGTGTTTCTTTCATCATTTTCAACCTTTTCTGATTTTGAACGCAAAATAAAACCGTTTAACCTATTCTCTAGTATTTTTTCGAGTTCATTCTTATACGCCTCATTTTCCAGTTGTAATGTATGTAACTCCGTTTCATCCGACGTCTTTTCAATTTTTGACTCTATGTCTTTAAATCCGATGCCTGTTTTTTCAGTTAATACGTCTTTTTTTCTTTTTTGCAGATGTATACTTTATAGTTTATTTTCTAATTGTTCCTTTTAAGATTTCCCAGAGAGTATTTGGATTTGCTTTATTATTTAAGCCAGCTGTATTGCGTAATGCTTTACGGACCGAAGCATTGTGTTTACGGACCGAAGCATTGTGGTGTAGTGGTTATAGCGTCTGCCTTGCATTCGGGAGGTCGTGGGTTCGAGTCCCCTGACAGCGTCATACCAAAGACTTTAAAAATGGAGTAGTCACTTGTAACCCTTGCCTGACGAGCAAATAATGGGTAGTGCTACGACTGATTGACCAGTGTCAGAATAATGTGACTGGGTGGGTGGGGATATCATGTCTACTTATTCGTGGTATTCCAGTGTGGCAGCACTATAAAGAAACCATTGAGTTCGCTGCTTCAAGTAGACATATAGTCACATCACACAACAACACACAGATAAAAGTCCAGACATTGTGCCTATAATCGTCGGGTAGGACGCCTGTCATAGGTGGAGGGACTATAATCCTTAGAAATACACACACACACTCATATGCTTTACGGATATTTTGTTGGTATTCTGTTTGTAATAATATGCTATTATTTAATTTGAAATATCCAGGGCCTTTTGGATTGCTTGCTAAATCTTAAGAAATTGTAACAACTGAGTGATCTGTTTTAAAACCTGTCTTTACTTGGCTTAGCGAGACATTTTTAACAAGACTGTCTGAAATCAGAAAGTAATCAAGGCCGCAACATATTGGTGGTTTGTTATTTGAATGGCTTGTATATTGGCGTTTTGTAGGATTGTGTAATCTCCAAATATCCGATAAACTATGTGTATCCATTAGTCTTTGCAACTTTAATCTACATTTATTGTGATTGCTAATTCGACCATTTTCCTTATCTAATTTATGTTCTAAAACTGTATTAAAATCTCCACCTATTATAACATTATTTTCATCTTTATTCAAAATTATGTTATCTAGTTTTTTTATTACAGTGGGGTCGTCCATATTTGTACCGTAGATGTTTATTATAACAATGTTTTTTTCCTCCAATTTTTAAATGTAAAGCCTGTAATCGACCTACTACTATATCTGAATAGGAGATAAATTCAACATTCTGACTTTTGTTTAAAAGAATACCGACACCTTCACTATAACTACTATTTCCGCTTAAGTATATATCGTTTCCCCATTCGTGTATCCTTGTATTAACATTTCTCTCGGTAGAGTGTGCAGAAGGCAAATCGAATAAGATTTCAGTCATTCAAACACTTGTTTTCGTTTTAGTTTATTCCCAAGACCTCGAACGATTAGTGAACAAAACTTGAATATCATTTTTAAAAAGAATAATTGATGATGGATTTGAATTGGGAAAAGCACGCCACATTTTTAAAAAAAGAGACTGGAGATAGAAAGAACTGATTTGACTGAACAAAAACATTCACTAAAATGGAATGAGACGTAATCACGGGGCTCCGTACAGTACTTAAATATAACTAAATTTGTATAACATACGTAACTGCAATGTCAACATTATGAGATACATATTTGACAATGACAACCATCTACTTATATGTGTTAATATTTCGTATTTAGGGGTAACGGCAAAATGACAAAAAAGGAAGACAATATCAAGTAATAGCAAAAAAACCTAAACAAAAACAATAATAAAAACAAACAAACGAGAACAGCTAATTATTCATATAACACATATTGGTATAAGAAGGAGAAGAAGAAAAAGAAAAGAAGAAGAACGGAACAGAAGAACTTCTGTAATCTTTGCACATTTCTTTTAATATGCAAACATGAAACTCGAGTAATAATTGTGAAGAAAAACAGTGAAAAATACAAAGTATGTTACATGTACTATTGCATGTGCTCGTAATTTAAAATATAAACCACTAAGAGTGAGAACCGACGTCTGCTTTTATTACTTGCTTTTATGTTATATATATCATACTAAAGTAAATAACATGTTATGTTAACATACCATATCCCATACTAATACCACAAATTAATGTTATGTTTTATTGTTGTGGAAAGTTGATAATATGCATTTTTATGTACTTGTTATTATGTAATATACCACATAAAAAACTATCTCATATCACTTAGGGACCAACCATTCTGATTTCGGTGCGGGGTGTGGTTGTGGGGGTTGAGGGCGGGGGAAGGGGAGCCTGGGATTTTCCTTTCAGCCGGAATAAAATCAAATCATTTGTTTAAAGATGAAATTTGTCCTAAATCAACAAATCCGTTACTGATATGTTTTTAATTATTAAATATCATTATAAATACGATGTTTACTATGCTATTGATGTATGTTTAGTGAAAATATGTTTTTAAAGATAAAAACCGAAAAGACGAACAGGCTTCGCTAAAAATTTGAAAAAAATCAAAGGGGGAAAACTCTTCCTCGTAAAACCGGAAGTGACGTCATTGGGAACAAAACAGAACCATTTGTACATAGGGAAAGCACGCAAAAACAGTATAGTGTGTGAAAATGTCGGAATTAAGCGACTATGATGCTGAGTCAGATGAAATGCCCATGATAAGACGGTTGCACAATGTGCAAATTTACGATTTTGAGCCAGAATTCGTGTCTGAGGATGAAAATACCTCGGATTAATCAACCGATGAGGAAGTTGAACGCGGTGCAGGTGCAAATGAAGAGCTTGGTCGTGTTGGCATTGTTTTCATCGAAATTCTGACTGTAAGTCACCAGCAACGCTGCAATATCTCGGTACATTTACACTAAGCGCGAAATGCAGTATATTCCGAATGAATGGACATGGTCTAATATTTGTACATTAATACGAGCGTCAGATTATAAGGACTTTATTTTTGCCGAAAAGTAGACATTGAAAAAATATATTTAGAGTCTAGTAAGTATAATTGATAAATAAATAAATAAATGAAACAGCATCTAATTTCTACAGTATTCTATATACCATAAGTTCCCGCCGCCTCCAAACACCCTATAGTGGTGTATGAGATTCGGATTTGCAATATGACACGCTCTCCACGTGCCCCCAACTAACAATATACCACACACTGACTAATCAACTATTGCGGTGCCCTATTGAAGTACAGCCTAATCAGGGTACATACGTCGGTATATGACAAAATCACGCACCATTTAGGGAAACGTAGTTTTATGATATGCCTACATTTCCTGTATTTTGCAATGCCGTGAGCGGTGCAATACCGCCGCGGCGAGCCGCGTATTGCACAAGACGGATATATGATGTGTTAGAAACTAGTTCATCGCGCACGAAGAGCGAAAAATACTATGATCTAAATAATATAGTCAAATGTATTATGAGCACGACATTATGTATTATGTACATGTAGAGATCGATAAAAAAGACCTAACAGATCAAATTTTTGATTTAGAATATAAAGTATATATATATGCTTGTAAAGCACTTAGTTTACTTACTGCAAGAGGGAAAAGCCGTTATTGTTGTTGTTTTGTCATGCAACATTACTGAACTAATATAATAGCTAGTAACATTATCAATTTTCTGCCTTTTTATAGACATCCATGAAACATTTTGTCATTATTTTCAAATCCAGAGACCGATATATAACTCTATTTAAATCTATAACACTATTGGAAGAAGAAGGTGTATAATTAAAAAAAAAAAAAAAAAATACTACAAAATATATAATCAAACAACGACACAGTGTTTATTTCACCGAATTCATTTACATTTGTATGCTAAACCTTTTAAGCAATCTTTTGAAAAAGACGGCTACATTATATTAGCGCCATTCACGTAAGACACATGCATCTAATTCAACAGCTAAACAATCACGATGTACAGATCTAAGACTATATACCTTTCTACAATTTATCATACACATACCCGAGGAATTGCTAAGATAACTGAACAAAAACTTCTATCCTACCTCATTTAATAATTTCTTCCTCAACGCCGGTCGAATCGGCGAATTAAACTTGCTCGGAGACGGCGGGGTTAGGCACTTCTCATTTTTGTAAGAAAATATTGTTGGTATCGCTGTTGTTTTTTAACTGCATGGCCGTTTCTCCTCCAAATTCAATAAAAATGAAACCAAAGGATGGACTTCCCACGAATCCAACTCAAAGTGTTTACTACAAACTCGCGCGTGTTTCGAAGGTTCCCATTTTTTTTTGACGCGACGGGCGATTTTCGTCGACAGCGGTCCACCCACTCTTCAAATCTTAATCTATCATTAACCTGATTAGGAAAACGAAAGAAACTGATGTTATTAGATTGTCCTTTTTTATGCACACTTTGACACCCAGCTACAGCACACGGCATTTTTAACACGTACCATAAAACTTAATCCTACATAGACAATACTATACAACTCAATGCGACACCGCTAATCGTTTGGTACCAATGACGTCACAGGATCACGTGACACTTACCTGTCTTCAAAAAGGGCGAAACTCGAAGCGTGTGCGCTATGAATTCAAATTGGCTACTGTGAGAAAACGGGACAATCAATAAGTGTAATATTTGAACAGATTGTATATTATATACATATATTTCAGAATTTATGCTCAAAAGACACGATATATTTCACCTAGGGATTTTTATTTCGCCTAATACACTGGCCAGATTATTTTTTTCCGTCTACTGGAAAGCCAGATTTTTTAAATTTTTATATTCGTAGTTGGTTTTCACTTGTTGGCCAAGTCCTGTTACTTCAGCAACCACTGGTCATTAAAACTTGAAATATGTCATCAGTACCATCAAGGACACTGGTAGACACATGTTCCATAAATCTGTGTGACATTTAAGCAAAAGCATGGCCCTTTTATTACTTTGAATTTCTGGTTTAAGTTCTTTTTTGACAAGTCCATTTATTTTAACAACTGAAAGTCGTACATCAACAAAACTTTAGTAAAGCTTGGAAAGTAGACACATGTTCCATATTAACTCTGTACTGCATTTAAGCAAAGTTATGTTCTTTTTTCGACTTCACAATTCTGGTTAAAGATTTTAGGCAAGTCCTTTATTTCAATAGGTGATTGTTAATTATTAATACAACTTCAGTAAAGCGTGGATGCTAGTAGCCACATGTTCCATAACTCGGTATTGATTTTAGCAAAATTATGGTCCTTTTTCTGGATAAATATTTTCTGTATTGTATTTTAGAAAATGTGTAGCCTATTTTCGACTTAGAATTTATTTTATTTTATTTGTTGGCAAGTCCATTTATGTCAATACCCACTAGCCATATATCTCTGTCAAAGGAGCTTGACAAGTGTCATCACTTACAGACACATGTCTTTTTCAAAAAAAAAATCAGTATAATAAAATAAATAGCCTTAGAAGGCTGACAAATATTCACTGTCACCCTCACAGGATTGCAACATATACATACTTCCATTACCAATGTATATCACATTTAGGCCATTGATTTTTATTATTTGTTTTAAGAACCATCAAGACAGAGAATAGCTGTAGGAGGAAGGGGGAAAAATCTATCAAATTCTCTATGGACAAATAAAATACCTAATTTCGTTTTGTCGTAGGAGGGTTCGCAAAACGAATTATCTAAAAAAGTAATAGCCTTATTACAATCATGACTTATGTATACCACATTAATTATAACCATGACTTTATATGAATATCACATTCATTACTACCATGACCAATGTATACCAAATTACTACCATGATCACTTTAACACTTTTTCAACACATTTACTACCACCACTGCCAGCGTATACCACATTTATATCTGCCATGACCACATGTACGAGTATTACTACCATGATCTACGTACATCACATTTATTACAACCATGAATACTATCACTGTCTTCTACAACTCATTTCAATGCAGATTTCGATAAACTTCTGAGCAGAAGTTGTGGATGTAGCCAGATTGTGGTTAAACATTTGCATGTTGAATCCAGTGGCTGATGAAGTAGATCTATATTTATCATATAGACTGAAGAGGGAGCCAGATTATATTTTTCCTCTAATTGGAATCACAGCCAGATTATTTTTTCCAAGAATGTGAGAGAAGGCTGGATTATTTTTTTTCAACAATTTAAAATAATAATAATAACTTTTTATTTTTTTCCCTTCAAGTCAGAAAAATCCCAGGCCCTCCCCCACCCACTCCCAACCCCACCCCCACCCAGAAATCAAAATGGTCGGTACCTTAAATGAATCACGTTCTGACATTATGCTTTATTAATATGGAAAAGGGATATTTATGCTTTAGTTTGCAATACAAACGAGCGGAATATTATTTCTATAATTTGATTCATAAAACAACCAATATTTTGTTTTATCACATGGAACTGCTTGTATTCCGTTTAATATACCCATTACGTATTTCCTTATATTAACCATCTGTCATACAAGGCGACCGAATCAGACGGTCGTTCAAGTGCAGTGTCAGTACGTTCGTCTAGTCAATGTCCCGGAACACCCGTTTAGTCCGTGGAGTCCGTGGATATAGCACTGAATCAGCGATGTTGTGAAGGTAACAGTCCGCCGTATGTAGATTCACCACAAGCAATAATGTGTAGTTTTTTGTCGTTTTTAAGCCATGTGATAAAAAGGATCTGACACTCGTTGTCATTTCATACAAAATGTTATTAAACTCGTCCAGGAATTTGCTATTAAGCTCGCCGGAGGCTCGCTTAATAACAAATTCCTGGACTCGTTTAATAAAATTTTGTATGAAATGACAACTCATGTCAGATCCTCTATATATCAATTCAAAAATTGAGCATACGTGATCACTGTAGGGATCCGTACACCGGATCTTGGTCAAGACCCCGTTCACTAGTACGGAGTTTTGGTCAGCCATGTTGTAGAAAACGTACGGATAACAACAGCAAATGTAGGTTAACCACGTTTTTCTCCTATTTTTGTTCATTTTATATGAATAATCGGTATTGCTATATGGTGCGGAAACATTTCCCCGTTCAAATATTACCGTACATTGTTGACATATTACTTTAAATGCTACAATTCGGATTAAAGAAAAACAATTGCCGGTGCTGAAATTCGCCCAAAGTACCCTTCAGCAATAAATATCTCATTAATTTTCAAGTTAATGAAAATTTTGAATTGGCAGATTTATTTGTTTTTCCAATATACGTGCATGTTCAAATGTTGAACTTCATTCATCCGAAATTGACCGAGATATGAATCGAAACAAAATTAATGTTTGTGTACGGGGTCTTGGGCACTTGTGTACGGAGTACTGCAAATATTCTCTTTTTACTGTACGGAGTTTTGCTTTAAATATATTGTATGAAACTATAGTTTTAATGGTACTTGCATTACATGTAATACATAAAACATTCATTGAATGTTTGTAAACAGTCAATGTAGTGTCATTAGAACTGAATCAACGTAGATTTCCTTGAACAGATATAATCATGCGAGCTATATAGATAATTAATATTAACCCATGCCGTTATCTATATCATGTGTTGTCAATGTAGTTTAAGAACCAACTTTACATTTCCTATTAACATGATTAGGAAAGTTTGACATAGTTTAGATGTCAGTATGGGGCATAGAATTAATTTTAACCTGACAGGCAAACTGTTTGACAAAATACGGTAAGGATTTTTAACGCCTGTGGGACGTATAATAATACTTTATTTAAACAATATTTTATTCAAGTACTGAATGGGATTGGACAACAGGCAATGCCTATGTAAGACCTCTCCCATATCAAGGTACATATAAACAATAAATTCATATCAAACATAACATAAAATGTGGAATTGTAGTACAGTTTGCATATATTGGTTTGACAATTAACTTAGAATCTTTGAAACATGTGTACCGTGATTGTTTAGTATTAACACTTTGTACTGTCAGAAAAAAAAAAGAATCAACAGAAAGAAAATCATACTGGAAATCAGTACGAAATATATATAAAAATGTACCGATTATTACAAAATATAATGGTTTTAGTATGAGTTTCTGTAACCAATAGTTAATTTTGGAATTTAAGATAACGGAGAAAACAGACAAACAAAAAAATAAAAATTACAATAAAAAAGGAAGAAAGATGATAATATATAAAAAAAAACTTCTAGCATTGTGACAAAACATATCTTAAAATACAATAGTATATACATACATATACATATGTACATGTACATACATCTATAATTCTACGAAAATCCCCTGGTACACTTGATGTATTTGTGGACGATAAGTACAATTTCTGAGTTCGTAGTATCGTCTAGATTGGAACTGCCATTCAGTATCAAGTCAATGTTGATATGCGTTATGTCAACAAGATTGGCTAGGGTATCAAGTAAGTCATTTCTGAATTGGTTATACAGTGGACAGTTGAAAAAGAAATGAGTATTGTCCTCACATGGATTGCCACATTTCGGACATACTGCTGAATCTGTCAAGAAGTGGTCAAATAAATGCGTATTTAGATTACTTGAGTTATTTCTTAATTGACAATGGATGATGTTATCATTCCTATTTCCTATATTATAGTGATATGGACTGTCAGTCCTATGTTCAATAGCCTTAAGTTTATGCTTAAGTTGTTCAACAGATGGTGCATTTTTAGCGTATAAATGTAAAGCATTCCACAATTTAATTGTACTCGGCAGAAAGCTGTTATAATATGATGTTGTACGACAAAGAGGGAGACGTAAGTTTAATCCTGAAGTTCGAAGGTTATAATTATTGTTTACAGGTAAGTATGGCTGGATTAAGTTATACATGTAATCTGGACTTATGCCATAAATTATTTTGTAAATAGTTACAAGTTTATGATCTTTTCTTCTTTTTGTTAATGTTTCTAAGTTCAATTCAGTATACAAAAAGAGTATGATAATGGACCTTTGGAACGGCCGAGCACGACCCATACGAAATATTGCAGTCTCGGTTTGATTGAGACTGTTCATGAGTGGTAGTGAAATATGCTAGCTACCGCTCACGCCCTCTAGCCCCGGGTTGAGCAGAACTCAATATTAATAAAATCAACAGCACAACATTTTAACCATCCCGAAGTATGATCTAGAGGAATTGCATCTGAGGCCTGTTATTATTTGCTGCTTCAACTTGGACGCTCTCTAATAGATCAGATTCTCCCTGTGTACAGTTATCCCATACTGAATCTCCATATTCAAGTATAAGTCTTATAAAGGCGATATATATTTTCAATAGAGAATGTCTGTCAAGTTTGTACTTAAGCATTCTTAGAATGTTAAATCGTGCACATGCTTTTTCGTATATATTTTCTATATGATGCGACCAAGTTGCATTGGACTGAATTGTTAATCCAAGGTGGCATGTGACGCTACGTCTTGTACTATATCATTATCAAAGTAGACTGGTGGGTGGTTATAGTTTCTTCTAGTGCAAACAAGGCTTTTGTTTTTTGAGGATTAAATGTAACAGCCCATTTTTTTGACCATTCAGATATTTTGCAAAGATCATTTGTAAGAGAGTTGGCACATTCTACTGGGTTTTTATCAACTACAACAAAAAGAGAAATGTCATCAGCAAATAACCGTACATCATTCAATAAGTCATCTGTAATGTCATTTATATAAAGCAGAAATAGAAACGGACTTAAAACAGAGCCTTGCGGGACACCTGCATCTATAGTACTGAAGCTTGAAGAAAATCCATCTAGGACTACTTTTTGCTGTCTATCAGAGAGATAGCTACGTATCCAGTTACATAATGAATCATTGATACCATATTAAGCTAATTTAAAAAGCAACCCAGCATGCCATACTTTGTCAAACGCAAAATATAAATCGTACATCTTTCCCAGCGTCGAGATTGCTTATTATGTTATTATATATTTCTATGAGCTGATTTACTGTAGAGTCTCTAGGTTGAAAGCCTGCCAGGTATTTGCACAGAAGGTTATTCGTTTTCATATAGTTGATAAAGTGTTAAAATACGATTTTTTCCATCAATTTGCAAATAATACTGGTAATGGATATAGGCCTATAATTGCCCGGCATGTCAGGTTTTCCCTTGCCCTTAAAAATAGGATTTACAGTCGCCTGTTTCCATTGGTATGGTACTTTTCTAGTGGACAATGACCGATTAAAAAGTCGCGTCAATGGAGCAGCGATGCTATTTAAAACTAATTTTAACACCTTTGTGCTAATCATATCTGGGCCTGGAGGTTTCGATAATTTCAAGATTTTCAATTGATCAATTACTTCCGTTTCATTTATAATAAAGTCATTCATTTAATAGTCAGTGCGATTATGAATTGAATGTTGTTTAACGGCTCATCAACACAGTATAGGTTATTTAGAGCCGCCCCAGAGAGAGGGGAAGGATACATAGGAATCCGGGAACCTGCCCTACTCTTATTATCGAATAGATTCCTATGGTTCTTTTACGTGCTCGGAGGATAGACCGATACACGGGACCGCCCGGTTTACGTCCCCATCCGACGGACGAGGCTGAGTGCGATTATGAAAAGTAGGTAATTCCGGTTCATGTTCAATATGAGATGTTGCAGAAAAGGAAGAATTCAATACGTTTGCTTTGTCTACGGGATGTATTAAAATACGACCGTTATTTTTTATTGGAAAGTTTGGTTGAGTTACTTTGTTCAATTAAGAGATCGATTTTGCTATACGCCACCATTTACCCGGCGGGATTGATTTATCAGTTAACTGGGATGTAAGTTTTGACTTGTATGCTTCCTTAGATTCGCGGATTAAAGCAATTACCTCATTTCTAAGTTGAATAAACATTGACCAATGTAATGGATTGTTGTAAATGAGAAACAAAATTATATGACGTTAACTGTGGTCACAATGAGCTAAAATTGGACAACTGTATCAATTCTAACAGACAATAATATACGTCTGGACTTAGTTTGTAGTACATGTAGTTATTTGGAATAAGTACGGAGTCTTTCTCAAGAATTACCCCTTTCAAGTTTTAGTTTTCTGCATTTTTTCGTCTTAACAATACAAAATGGTATAAGACATATAGGACCTAAATAATGTCTACGAATTACTACAAATATAAGTAAATAACATCAGTGCAGAGCAGCGAAAACAATCTTAGCATTGCAAAACCCCGTACAGTACATGGACAAGACTCCGTACACAAATCAGCGTCTTTTTTTATGAATTAGTTCCGCTGGGCACGTTTTGTTCCGATTCATATCTCGGCCAATTTCGGATGAATGATGCTGAAATTTTGAACATGCACGTATATTGGAAAAACAAATAAATCTGCCAATTCAAAATTTTCATTAACTTGAAAATTAATGAGATATTTATTGCTGAAGGGTACCTTAGGCGAATTTCAGCACCGGCAATTGTTTTTTTTTTATCCGAATTGTAGCATTTAAAGTAATATGTCAACAATGTACGGTAATATTTGAACGGGGAAATGTTTCCGCAACATATAGCTATACTGATTATTCATATAAATGAACAAAAATAGGAGAAACACGTGGTTAACCTACATTTGCTGTTGTTATCCGTACTTTTTGTACAACATGGCTGACCAAAACTCCGTACTAGTGAACGGGGTCTTGACCAAGATCCGGTGTACGGATCCCTACAGTGGTGATGGACTACAGCATATCTATTTCCTTTAAACGCGAAATACAACTATACTGAACAAAAAAAGAAACCTCCGCATTTTAAGCTGTGATTTGCATAGGGTTGACTTTGTTACACTTTGTACACCAATCAAGATATAATTTCATCATTATATACTTATCACTCATTCATTCTGATCAATATTAATAATCATCAAAAATCAGAGTTAGTGTGTTGCTGCTAAAACATATTTTATTCAAATTGCGAAATCACTATATTTGTATTATAAAGGGAGGTAATCTGAAAATATTCATTCTTGAAAGCTGTATGGCGCAAAAGTGAGTGAAGAGGTCAGCTTACTTTCTCCGTCTTTTTGGTGCTGGGGTTATCTTCTATTTATTTCAATAGAACACAACTGTGTTAAATCAAAATTTAAACCACAAAACCCGAAAATGCTGTTTACACCAAAACAAGGGGAATAACTTTGCGTACAAGTTTTATTCAAGGAAAATTGTTTTCATGACAGTGCTGGCCTTTTAACAAAGGTATTAACACATAAGACCAAACAAAATATATTTTCATTGTGTCTACATGTATGGGTAAAGTTGCGGAAGTTTCTTTTTTTGTTGAGTATATGTAGCACTGCACGTGACTTGTTTTGGAGTTACCGTTGGAAAGTGTTTATATAGATTGATGTCCACGTTTTACTGCTATTGTCGGGCTTTTCAACAAATGAAAATCATGGGCGACAGATGTATACAGATACTGTCCAAAAGTTTTCCACTGTTTATTTTTTTTTTAAACTGAAGTAGGTAATTTTGTGTTAATTTTCATATACAGGTAACAAAAGAAAGTTAGTTATTGGATTCGTTCCTTATGGCCAAGCAAGGTCAATCCAGTGCTGATATTCTTCAAACAGAAGCACATGCTTATTTCCCATTTTATTTATATAAGTTAACCGTCCATTATACGACCAAGCGACCATCAAGGAGTTTATTTCTCGAAGGCATCCTAGAACTAGCTGGTTGATGTAAGTTAGGTCCTCGTTGACGTAAATGCCGCTTCCTTTAAATGTATGAAACCACTAATTATTTTCCCCATAGACACCAATGTTAAAGTGTCACATATTAATGATTTGCTGCAAACTCAACTCAAGTATAGATAATGCAGCAGTGTAATGTTCATATAGAAAACTAATTATCCACTTGAAAAATCACCAGAAAAGGTGGGCTCACAAGACATGTAAGAAAGTTCTTGTTTGTTTCTAAACAGGTCAACGGTACAGCTGTTTTCATTGATTGACTATTTTCATTGCTCACAAAGTGTAAGCATAGAGTCGAAATTTCGAAAATGTTCATCAGTGATCCAGTAAAACCTATTAATACTCTTCTTATATATACAACCACAAAATCGAATAGAACCGGGCAGTTTTCCCCTACTTATAATGCCCATTTCCATAAAAAAGGAGGGATTACTTTTTATTATAGGAACTACATTCGACTACACCTCGGAGGTTTACATGTAAGACTTTTTTTTTTCTTCATGATTTAGTCTCTCGTCATGCGTGATACGAACTTCACAATTATCTGCCTCGTTCCATTTTTGGGTTTACCCAATCTGTGTGCCACATCGATGTCCCTCTTTTGCAGGGCCTTCTATTTTGCTGTTAAGCGTTTTTTATAACTATTTCTGTAGTGTTTCGGCACTTTCATTTCCTTCCTCACTTATACCGTTGATTCTTACATTATTCTTTCGACCATACTGGTCTCATTTATTTGCCCTTGTGCTTTTCCCTCTTCCCTTTTTGTCTCATTTCTGAGGATTTCGTTTTCATGACCCTGTGTTTTACTTCACTTTCGAGCTTCTTTATCTTAGTTCTCAAATTTTCATTTTCTTCTTTCTTTTCAAAAAGCTTTCCTTCTAATGTTTCAATACGATGAAACACGGACTCGAGAAGTTCAGTTTTCATTTGTTTGAGTGTGCTTATAATCATTTCCTTCAGACTGCTATGGTTTTAGTCAACATATTTGACATTTTGATATTTATCTCTTGGAGTTGTTTACTTAAGGATACAGTACTATCATCGTCTACGGACTTTAAACTGATGTCTTCTAATATTTCACCCATGTGTATTGCCTTATTTGCTTCCTTCTTTTCTCTGATTTAGAGATGGTCTCACTTTCTGTGCTCTTGTCAAGCTCACTGACGCTTGATGTTCTCTTACTTTCACTGTCTGTTTCCATATTCATATTGGAAGTAGCAGACATAACTTTTGTTTCACCCTGTATCTGTAAAATATTTTGACGTAACCCGTTTTAGTGTACCTCTTTTCTGACGGATATCAATCAGTGTAAAAGTATCCTATATATGTTTACATAAATCGGAATATACGTGTTTATTGTCTCTGTACATTCGACCCTTTCATTTGATTCTCACATGTTCAAATATCTCCAAAAGTGATTCATATTTGTTCTTTTGAATTGAAAGTTTATATTTACCAAACTATCCGATTTAATAAAATTCTCTTTATATTGAATTTTCTTTTCACATTTTTCAGTTTATTGATAGTTAACTTTGAGCCATTTGTTTATAAAGTCGGCTGGTTACCGGAAATGTTGGTGTTAAAAGGCTAGGAGAAATGAGTCAACATTATTGCCAACATGTGAAATGGGTATACATGTTGAATAGGAACAGTGGCTTGATCAACCAATGAGTTACACATACATCTGTTTAGCCAAATGAGACCATTTGTTTTAAAACAATCGAAAATTATATTATATTGAATACAGTAGAAGCTTGTGTTGACTAAATTAACCCCAATATTTTATTCTTGAATACTATGCCATTTTTTCAGCAATCTGTTATAATATTCACATTGCAATGATATAGTGTTGGACTATAACACTCAGTAACACTTCAGATATCTGATGATGATTCATGTTGAATGTATTGATGAACAAGTGTCAGCTTCTTTTCATCCCATGTTTGAAAACTGTTCTCTATGCAATCGACGATTTTCATTTAAAATAATTTATTGCGTAATTAAATTCAGTTCACAACCAGATCATTGAGCTCATCCGGTCATGTTGGAGCATAAAGCTACCCGGGACATAGAGCTTCAATTGGAGTTTTTACGCAGAGGGCTTCAAAAGGAACTGTATTAACGATGAGCTCTATGCGTCACTACAAACACTGCCCTACTCTTGCCCAAGCACCCAGCAAAGTAACCCAATGGTGTCAGTGAGACTCGAACGTTTGATCTCCGGAGAATAGAACGTGTTCTCCGCTTGATTTTAGAAAGCACTAGAGAAGAGTCAAGGAGGGAAACATATCGTCACTTTGCTGCTGTGAACACATACCAGGCAATCATTGTTTAATATACTCAGCAAAAATAAAAAGTATCCACTTTGTTTTCCTGCAAAATCTGAGACACTAAGAAAGAACTAACAATTGTAGCATGATTTTCTTTTAATAACATCTTTGTTTGATGTTCACACAAAATTTCATCGAAATATATCGAAAGATAAAAAAATAAATTGCAGTTTAAAAACATAGATGTGAAAACGAAATTAACAAAACTTAAAAAATGTAAAGGTAACGACAATAGCACAGATTCAGCAGTCTAAGTCGATTCAAATACGCAGAAAAATATTCAAAACCTCGCTAATATCTCATGTGTCCACCGTTACACCGAATACACGCAAGAATGCGACGTAGCATGCTTCTGAAGTAACGACTGACGAATTCTACAGCTAATGTGTTCCATTCGCGGACAAGTGTTGCTGCAAGGTCCTGAACACTTTGGATAAGGTCCTCCTGACGTACACGACGTCCCAAATATGCTCGATGCTTCGTCAGTCGTTACGTCAGAAGCATGCGATGTCGCATTTTTGAGTGTATTCGGTGTAACGGTGTACACATGAGATATTAGCGAGGTTTTGAACATTTTTCTGTGTATTTTAATGGGCTTAGACTGCTAAATCTTGCTATTGACGCTAATCTTTACATTTTTTAAGTTTTGTTAATTTCGTTTTCACACCTATGTTTTTAAAGTTTGATTTATTTTTTAAGTATTCGGTATATTTCGATGAAATTTTGTGTGAACATCAAACAAAGATGTTATTAAAAGAAAATCATGCTACAATTGTAAGTTCTTTCTTACAGTCTCAGATTTTGCAGGAAAACAAAGTGGATACTTTTTATTTTTGCTGAGTATTTGAACACCCTCTTTCAACTGGCATATAAGGAGTTCATGTTACATGGAACAATACGAATGCAAAGAAATGTCATTAAAATTATGGAAACTGTGGCTGTTATGTTCATTTTTCGTGAATTTGACGTTGATTTCTGAACCCAGGGTGAGACCGTGATCCGAAAACTTCGTTGTCATCTAAACATCGTAGGCAACCACTGTGTCAAACACGAACATACCAACTGTTGTAAAAGGAGTTTAGGTTACGAGGAATCTATAAAAATGCGTGCTGATCCCATATTATCGTTAGTCCACTCACCTTATATCCGTATATGCACTCACAAACCCCATTCCATATTGTATGTTGATATCATTACCTGTTCATTTTGGTGAATTTGCCCTTTTGACTCTTACTTCTAGCCCCATTGGTCTTGGATAACGAAAATTACAGCCAACATCAATCCCTTCCCTCATCCCCTCCCCTCACCCCCTCACACATATTTAACCCATAACCGCACACATTTAGTTAAACTGCTCAAAATGTTCTGTTTTGAATTTAAATTTGTTAGCATCATCGTTTTTTCACACTCATGTTTAAAGTATTCGCAGAAATTGGGCCAGTAATAAGCAATATTAAATATCATTTTAAATACGTAGTTTTCATTGGCTAAAAGGCAGTCACGTTAGAACGTGTCCTATCCGGTTTAATCTGGTTTTGCGGTCAATATTCTTTTTTTGCAGGTCAATGGCCTGATAATGAAGTTACGTTTTCCCATGACGTGACGTCATGCATAAAACTAATGGAATTTATACGATTCAATATAATAAAACAACTATCTACTTCTGTTTCTGTCAAGGGTTAAAACTATTCATCCTCGGGCATGACTATTGACCCTCGACTGCGTCTAGGCCAATAGTTCACGACTTCGGGTCAATAGTCATTCCCTCGGATGAATAGTTTTAACCATTGACCTCAAGAGAAGTAGATAGTTGTATATAATTATAAGTGCATATTTAGGCCATAGACAACTATTGCATTTTCCATAGACTTCCTGTTTAATGTTTTTTTCCATCTGACACGCAAATAAAAACCCCAGGCTATATTTTGCTTACCCTGCTGCACAGATACAACTTAGATACATGTACAAAGGAACTTATTTTCCGGCGATGACCTATTTTTGATGCCCGAAGATCATGACCTAAAAACTGAGGGAATCCCCAAACAATTATGAAAATCATACACTTTCCTTTTTACTATGCCATGGCACAGAACAAAATCATATGGATGAAAACTATGCTAAATATTATCGGAAATAAATAACAAATTCAAATAAACACAATTGAATTTCCCAGTCTCTCATCCAATCAAAACAAGGCTCATGTATGCATTAGACATTGGACTTTCCATATACTTTTTATGCCAATCTGACTTTTGATTGTCTTTTGCAATAGGGTTCTGTGACCATTCTAAAAGTGAATTGTAGTTTGAGCAGTCAACGTAATAGCTCAGCTTATAGACAAAGCGTTGGTATCGCACTGGGTACGAACATGCGCCTCTAGTTGCACAATTGGTTTTGTATTGCTTCCGTATTCACTAGATACTCAGGCAGGTAGGAGATGATGAAGAAAATTGAGATATAATATCTAACGTCTAAGAAAAGGGAGATGATTACAGTTTTACATTGTTAATTATCTCCACTTAGACGGTGATGTTCTCCGAGCAACTTATCCTGAGGTACATGTTTCTCAACTTATTCGTTTTGTTCTAGAGCGTGTAGTCAAGTTGAGGACCTTTAACATTCGTAACATGTGTATACCAAAACAGCTACGCCATCAAGGCTACCGTTACCATAAACTTCGAAAAACGGTTGCCATATTTTAATATCGTAGCCTTGATCTATCACAGCCTAACTTCTATGGTTACCTGATTTACAGATTTTGTATGACCCTTGGCCATGATGACATTTATATTATCTTTGTTTTAACTTATTCGATTTTTGATTTTTATATGTATTTTTTTAATTTAAAGAAAACACGATGTATACATAAGTTTTTTGATATATTTATTATTGGCAAATATAGATTTCATCTATAAATAATTAAGTAAAAAAACAACAAAAAATAACAAGATGCATTGTTGTACAAGAAGTGTTAATTTTATAGCAGAATTTAAAAATTTACGCATTATTGACAACCAAACATTACAATTGTGTGTTCATATATATAACATATACTCTCTGCTTCGATTGAAAACTACTTGAATATTGACCAAAACATCTTTGAAATATGTAAAAAAAAAAAAAGAAAAAAAAAAGGCGTGGGTGGGTAGGTTGTAGTGGATGGGGGTGCATGGAGGAGGGAGCCCATGCCCCAATATGGATGAAGTATGAATAAGATGCATAATGCTATAAGAAATCCCAAACCAAAATTATATATATGCTTAAGTACGTACTAGTGGGGGAGTGGGGAAAGTGGGGGTGGGGCGGAGGGGGAGGCGGGGGGCAACATAGCTATATGATTGTGTAAGAATTGACCAAAAAAACACAGAAATATGTAAAAAGAAAAAGGGCGAGGCGAGTAGAAGGGAGTCCATGCCCCAATACGGGTGAAGTATGAATAAAATGTATAACGCTATAAGAAATCCCAAACCAAAATTATAGATATTTACAACAGCTTACACGCAAACCTCGATCTGCCTTTATTGCACATTTTATGGGCCATCACAATTTGGGTTCCATGTGAGCCCAGAATTTGCAGAAGACAAAATTACTTACGCAACTTTTTACAACATACTATAAGGAAACCAAATCCCAAATTTAGTTGAGCTAGGACAAGAAATGTAACTGATATAGACCTGTAAACACAGCTTACACGCAAAATGTGATGTGAAATAGACACATTTTCAGAATGTGGGTTCCATGAGAGCCCAGGAGTAACAGGAACGAAAATTACTTACGAAGCCCTTAAGATAATGATATAAGAAAGCTCATGGCCCAATTTGGTTGTGCTAGGATAAGAAATGTAAGATATATAGACTTGTAAACACAGCTTACACGCAAAATTTGATGTGAAATGGGACACATTTTATGATGCATCAGAATTTGGGTTCCATGGAAGCGCATGTGTTACATGCACATAAATTGCTTATGCATCCCTTAAGATAATGCTATAAGGAAACCCATGGCCAAATTTGGTTGTGCTAGGATAAAAAATGTAAGATACATATACTTTTAAACACAGCTTACACGCAAACTTTGATGTGGGACGCCGACGCCGGGGTGATTACATAAGCTCTCTTATTCTTCGAATAGTCGAGCTAAAAAACCAACAAAAAACATGCATTTTTGTACAAGAAGTGTTAATTTTTTAACAGAATATAAAATGTTCGCATTATTGAAAACCAAACATTACAATAATGAATTGTGTGTTCATATATACAACATATACTACCTGCTTCGATTGAAAAATACACGAGTATTATAAAACTTAAGAATATCATATTTTCATATCAGCGTAAGTGAGTATCACAAATAAATTTACAGCACACATGACAGATAGTATGGTAATGTCAAGAAGACGATAACATGCCTGGCTTTAAACTGTCGCTTGCTATATATTTCAATTAATTAAAGTTACTCATGGGTCGACATTAAAAGGTGCACAAACATTTATAGTAAATATCCGAGTTCGACCAATGCGGTTCAGTTTGATCGCATCTGTTCAAAATAGTATAACAAATATGAAGAAATGTTGACATTTTAAACAACTGTTCGTACTTTATTAAAGAAATGACATCGAATATGCGCTTTTTCCCTGCTTTTTTGTTATTGATGAATTTGTAAAAGTTAATTGTTTAATAAAAGTCGTTTATTACTCTATTTCTTACCCCACCCCCAATTGTTTAATAAAAGTCGTTTATTTCCCTATTTCTTCACTCCATCCCCATCCCCAATGCAAGATAGCAAGGTAACTATTTCGATTCGATTAATGTAGCTGGCGTGTTTGTTAAACATCTTTTTACACAAAAACATTATTGCTCACTCCTTATGTTCAGAAAACATGAAATATCTAAAAATAGAGTTTACCTTCGAGATAACTAAAAATAGAAATATGTATTCGAAAACCTTTGCTCTATCTCACTTAGAAATCTGCCCTTCCCATTTTCGGCAAATGCTACACAAAAACGTATAAATAGACTCCCAAGAAAGCCACTCATGTTTTTCTTCAACTATTGGCAATGAGCAATTGGCAATGCAACCCGCAATTTGGCAATCCGCAATGAGCATTGTTTACTTTTTTTATCTATTACGGCAGAATGAATGAAAATTATCGTGAAACGTTCATTAAAGTCCAGATATTACTGAGTTGGCAGACGTGTATGGAAAGCCAATTGTCCAATAATTACGTGAACCCAGTTTCAATGTCGAAAAACTAGGATTAACGATCGATAAACTAGGTTTTTCGAACGTAAAAGCATGTTAACCTATACTTTCGAGCGAAAACATAGGATAACGTCCGTAAACCATAGTTCACGCTCGTAATCATAGGTTCACGTTCGTAAACTATGGTTCACGCTCGTGAACCCCGGTTCACGCTCGTAAACATAGGATAACGACCGAAATTCATAGTTCAATCGAGAAACCTAGTTTACGAGCGTGAACCATAGTTTACGGACGTAAACATATGGTTACAACCGTGAACTATAGTTGAACCTATGTTTACGAGCGTGAACCATAGTTTACGGACGTAAACATATGTTTACAACCATACAACTCGTAAACATAGGTTCACGCTCGTAAACATAGGTTCACGTTCGTAAAACCGGGTTTATCGACTTGTAACTATGCTTTTGGACCGGTATCTGTGATTTACGAGCATAGCCAATCACGACCGTGAACCATAGTTTACGAGCGTGAACTATAGTTTACGAGCGTGAACTATAGTTTACGAGCGTGAACCTAGGTTTACGAGCGTGAACTATAGTTTACGACCGTGAACCATAGTTTACGGACGTGAATCTAAGTTTACGAGCGTGAACCATAGTTTACGAACGTGAACCTATGTTTACGTTCGATAAACTAGGTTTCTCGAACAAAACTATGATTTTCGGTCGTTATCCTATGTTCACGAGCGTGAACCTATGTTCACGGTCGTAAACCCATGTTCACGGTCGTAAACCCAAGTTCACGGTCGTAAACATAGGTTCTCGTTCGTAAACTACGGTTCACGCTCGTAAACCCAGGTTCACGCCCGTAAACATAGGTTCACGCTCCTGAACTTAGGATAAGGACCGAAATTCTAATAGTCTACATGTCAAACCCCGATTCATGCCATGACCTAAATAAATAGTACGCATAAAATGTTTTGTTGTATTATGGTTCCCCAACATGTCTTAAGCCAGAATCCACCTGATGCCACCCTGGCACCATTGAGCAATTTGCTAGATATTCAAAATGGCCGCCAACATGGCCGCCTAAAATATATAATGCCAGTATCTGCTTTACCTTGTGGGAATGGGTCTTATTTTAATTGGAATTGTTGATAATGAGATAACTATTAACATTCTTAATATACTCAGTGCAAATAGCATCATACTATGGCTGCAAAAACCAAAATGGCCGCCAAAATGGCCACCAAAATGGCCACCAAAATGGCCGCCAAATGCTTTTTTCATATTAAAACATCAAACACCCGTGCATAAAAAATGTATTTGCAAACTCATGCAGGCATACTTACATCAAATTAAATGTACTTGTACCATAGATAGTTACATTTCCCTTTGTGCTCAGTTAAATAACATAACCCTGCCATAATAACTAACCATGTATAATATAACTGTGCAGAGCACTGTAGCTAAATACACTTGGTTTATTTAATCTCTATGCTAAGGTACACAACATATATCACATTCTTTCTCTCTGTATGTAATTGAAACTACAAATACATCAATAAAGCAATGACAATATAATTATAATATAACAGAGGATGTAAATAAATCTATATTTGAACATTGCATAGTG
>JAWPHD010012645.1:0-74324 GCA_037043455.1 Cyrtodaria siliqua
GTTTTTACATTGTTAAATATAATAGGAATAACAAATATAATGCAATCACTTATATTTTAGTGGAAAAAAAACAAAAAAACACTCAAAAAAACAATAATAAAAAATAACGGCTGTGAAAGTTATAATAAAACGGGTCGAAATGTACATTGAAATAGTAGTGACAGGTGTTGACCTTTTTCGGTGCAGGTTTTGTTAGGAAACAGAACAGAACAGAACAGATATTTTATTTCGACTTACATATATAGTATCTCGTCATCAAAATGTAATATACAAAGTTTAATTAAACACATGACAGGCTCACACGCATGCACCCCAACACGCACACACACTCTCACACACCTCTTACGCACGCATACGCACACACGCACTTACTCTCTCTCTCTCTCATGCAATTATATAAACGAATTAATTGTTGAAACAATACATAATGCCTGAGGATAAACTTTATATATACGCACACAACTACATATAATTAAATGTGTTACGTACAATAAATGCTTCTTTTACAAACTTAGCTACATTTTGAATATTTTTATGTTTCTTACTTTGCATCAATTCAATAAATTTAATAACACTAGGGTTTCGATAATAATACGCATTAATATAAAGTTTGCGAATATGCTCATAGACGGGACAAGTTAAAATAAAATGATATTCGTCTTCTATGTCATTAGAATTACACATATTACAATATCGTTGAGCTCTATCAGTTCTATTTTGTGTGTATCTGCCGGTTTCGACTCTGAGGGAATGCGAAGATAATCGTATTCTTGACATTGCCGTTCTTAGTTTAAATGGCAACATATCTAGATAAGATTCAGTCTTGAAATGTTTATATAACACTAGAACACGGTTATTTTCAATATCACTATACCACTTCTGTACAAAAGAATCAATTACTCTTTGTTTGAATAATACATGAAATTGTTTCAAATTAATACTGTGAGGCTCATTCCATACATAGGTAAATTCAAAATCATTTAAAAGGGTCTTAACATTACTTGCCCAATTGTTACAGCCTCTCTCACAATCTCTCAATGACTCTTCATACATAGTAGATATTAATATATTGTTCGTACTTACAACCTTAGTCCAATACTTAATTATTTTAACATATCGTGATACATATAAGGGATATCTACCTAACTCCCCATAGACTCCTGCATTACTAGTTGAAGTTTTAACTTTCAACAAAAATTTACAAAATTTTAAATGAATTCTTTCAATTTCTTTTGACTTAGTAAACCCCCAAATCTCTGCTCTATAATTAAATATAGTCCCTAAAAATGCATCAAAAAGTTGACAACATGTTTTAAGTTTGAAATTATACCTTTTTATATTGCGATTAGGACATTTAACGCCTTTAAACCTTTCCCTGCAAGTGTTTCCTGATTTAGATTAAAAGTCCCAGTATAGTTAAAAACATTTCCTAAATAATTAAAATCATTTACCACTTCTAACTTCTTTCCATTATACTCCCATGCTTCATTTTCCCTTAATCGGCCTCTTTTTCTAAAGGTCATCTGTTTTTTCCCATTTAACATACTCCAACTAGTACACACATGTCCACCATCAATAATCGCAACAATTTTCACAAATAACTTTTGATATATCCATATATATATATAAATATCACTTTTTTCCTGGAGAGACACAAAACACACAACTTTCACACCTGCCCTGTCATGTTAGGAAACAGACAGTACTTGTTGTAGTAGGCCTAATTGTAAACAGAATTAAGTGGCACGTGACGAACGTGCCTAACATTTTTGAATGGTCTGTCGTCTGGTCACTTTGACCTTGATTTAATAGGTTACGTTATGTCAGTATAGTCTGTATTGTGTTCATTCTAAAGTCGTGTGTTTTGTGTTCGGATATTATCTTTCATAAGAAAAGGGAAATATGTTTTGGATTTAACTATTGTTTTGGATCTAGATACTCATTTAAGAGGTAAGTGAACAATAATGAATAGAGTGGGTGTATGCCACTGTATGTGGTTAAGCGTTCTGAGTTAAATGTTTAGCATCATCAATTGCATAACAGGAAAAACATTTAAGCGTTTTGTCAATTTAGATATATTAAATAAATGATACACAGTTCAACGTTTGAACGTGTCTAATAATACTTTTACAAACTTAAAGATATTTTGTAAATGCGTTTTTGATGAGAGCGTTAGCAGAAGTTTTAATTTTAAAATGCTTGGTCTTTGAAAATAGTATCTTTGTATAAGCCTTTTCCTTTCATTATTGAAGAAGGGACATTTTAAGAGATAATGGAATTCATCACCAACACATTAAGGGTGCATAGGTGTCATTTTCTTTTAGAGACTTCTATACTGAAAGGAAAAAGAAACTGCTAATCGAATGGTACAGGGCGACATTAGGCCTGTCCTTTTAGAAAGAAGGTCTAAACAGCACTGAACACACCAATGGTTACCCCTTTAAAGTTTCATTATCGTCAGAATGCGCATTTGGCTCAAGCAGATGAGCAAACTTAGGCTTTAAATGTTGCAATCACTTAACATTAAATGCAGTACTGAACTGGCTAAATTTTTCAAAGAGGAACTTCAGCATTTATGAATTTCTTGTTACAACGTGTACTGTGATTAAAACGTCTACAACATCACAGTTGTGTCCTTTCTCTAACTAACTGCACTTTTTTTTTTTACAAATCATCTTGGGATTTCTTTGGAATATATATGGAATTAAGTATGCAATATATAGCGGAAATACACACCCTGCGTTTCTTTTTCCTTTCAGTATATACCCTGCCAGCGGCCGGTTTACACCGGAAAATAATGGTTACCGGTCTTGAATTTAACTAGATTTATATAATCAGGCTTATTTAAAATCAGAAGGTAGTTTTCAAGTTGTATATTTTCCTTAAAGATTGAGTAGTTCCTACCTTTTGTTGAATTTTGGAGTGAATCGTGCCAGTTTGGGTAATTTTGATCCATTAACATTTGTTTTATTTTATATTTTAGGGTTTTGCTTTGTATTTCATTTTGGTTTAACCAGATATCATGTCTGCCTGTTTGATCTAATATTTGCTTGATATAGTTTATCCATTTTGATGCGAAAGTTGGTAACCTGAACATATATTGGTATATTTTAAATGATATTTTATTTTGATTGTCTAAAATAAGTCTATTCCAGAATCCTATCATCCTACATTTTATAGTTATATTAATTGGGTATCTTCCTGACTCAGCATATAGCATATATAGTGGAGTACTTTTCCTTAAGTTTAGAACTTTCCGTATAAATTCACAATGTATTCTTTCTAAAAGTATAGGGTCCTCATACCCCCAAATTTCTGATGGATATGTTAGTATTGGTAATAGTGTGTGATCAAAAAGTTTGAAGATAAGGTCAAGTGGTAAATTTAGGTTATGGATTCTTCTGTAGAGTAAATACAGTGCTTTCTTTGCTTGTTGTGCCATTGTTTTCTTGTATTAAGGAAACTTCCTGATTTTGAGAAAAAAATACCTAGGTATTTGTATGACTTCACAATTTCTAGCTGGAGATCGTTAATTGTGAATGAATAATTTCGGTCTGATTTTGAATCAAATATGACAACTTTAGTTTTTTTCTGTATTGATATTTAGATTCCATATTTTACAGTACTCTACAAAGTCATTCAGACAGTTTTGAAGGTGGTTTGCATCTTCTGAAATGAGGACAGTATCATCTGCGTAAAGCAAGACAATAATTTTAAGGAAAATATTTATTTCATTATCTACATCATTGAACTGAATTCCTGTGTGGTTTTTAGATTCCAGATAACTTTCCAAATCATTAAGGAATAATGAAAAGAGGACAGGCAAAAGGTTTTCGCCTTGACGAACTCCACAATTGCATTAAAAAAACAGTTTTTTTTGGTATCTTGAGAAACACATGGTTTATGTTTGAGTACATATTTCTTAATATTCTAACAAACCAGCGCATTTTCATCAACAAACATAGCTAGATTTCAGTGAAATGAGCATTTAAGACAGATATAAATAACTATTTCGGTACATACTACTACAGTATATCATTTCATAAAACAAGTATAAAAGATATAGCATTTAGACAAAGATATTTACAAAAAATGTAATAAAATCATATACCATAGTATATGTTTCGCTATGACTATAATGTAATTGATGAAATAAACATATAAAACATATAGAAACATGTCGTCAAGGTTATCAGAGTTTAAAGCTGTGAAGAAAGTAAATTGACGTTTGAAGAAAATGAATTATCGTAAAAATACTGCATTTGTTTACATTTCCAATGTCAATTCAATACCATGATGCAACTGAACCCGTTTACAAACTAGCGTGTTGATATCTACGTAAAAAAAAAAATCAGTTTGAATTAAAAAAAACTATGCGACATTGAACATCTAAAACGGGCGAAACCTAAGGAAGTTTGGAAATATTTTAAAAGAAAAATTAAACAGATTCAAAATGAAATCCCGCTTGATGAGTTTACGAAATATTTTTCAGAATTAGGTAACGATATTTTCCAATGTAAAAATGATGAAGCCGAAGAGTTTTGCAATACTCATAACTTTGACGATTTAATTTGTAATTTTGAGGAACTTGACAAGCCCATAACTGTACAAGAAATATTAGATGCAGTTAAAAATCTGAAAAAAAGAAAAAGCTATAGGAAGGGATTATATAATGAATGAATATTTAATTGAAAGCATTGATATTTTATCTTCTCATTTGTGTGACATTTTTAATATTATATTTGATTCTGGATATTTCCCAGAAAGATGGACTGAAGGTATAATTATCCCATTGCATAAAAAGGGATATTTTAATAATGTTAATAACTATAGGGCTATCACTTTATTAAGTTGTTTATCTAAACTCTTTACCACAATACTAAATAAAGGAATTGTGACCTTTTGTGATAATAACCATGTTTTATCTGATGCGCAATTTGGATTCAGGAAAGGACGCTCAACCACTGATGCATTGTTTGTCTTACTAAATACTGTTCAAAAATATCTGAATGATAAAAAAAGACTATATTGTGTGTTTGTTGATCTGAAGAAATGTTTTGATACAATTTATAGAAACGCATTGTGGTTGAAACTTTACAAAATGGGGATACAGGGTAAATTACTAAGAATAATAAAAGATATGTATGAAAAAGTAAAATCATGTGTAAGACAATGTGAAAATTATTCAGATTTTTTCGAATATGCGATTAGGTTAAGGCAAGGGGAGATAAACTCGTCGATATTGTTTTCTCTTTTTATTGAGGACCTAGAACTATATTTACAAAATCATATTAATACTGGTGTAGAAATTGATGATATTGTACTTATATTACTATTATTTGCGGACGATATGGTCATCATGGGGAAATCACCTGAAGAATTACAAAAAAATATCAATTTACTTTATGATTATTGTAACAAATGGGGATTAGAGGTGAATACTGTTAAAACAAAGATTATGGTTTTTAGAAAAAGAGGTGGTTTATTAAACAATGAATCTTGGCATTATAATGGAGAGAATATAGAGGTAGTAAATGATTTCAACTATTTAGGTACAGTTTTTAATTATACTGGAAATTTTGCTCTGAACCAAGAACAACTTATTGGAAAATCTTTGAAAGCACTAAATGTTCTCTTAGTAAACTGTAGAAAAATAAGGTTGAAACCAAAAGTATTATGTCAACAATTTGATTCATTTGTGGGGTCTATTTTAAATTATTCTTCTGAAATTTGGGGATATACGAAATCAAAGCAAATCGAAAGAATACATTTAAAATTTTGTAAACATTTTTTCAAAGTAAGAAATAGTTCTTGTACATCAGGAGTATATGGTGAATTAGGAAGGTATCCTTTATTTATAACGCGTTATGTAAGAATACTTAAATACTGGTTTAAATTATTGAAAATAGATTACATAATACTTAAAACCATTTACACATCGACACTAAAAGATTGTGAAAATGGTTATACAATTTGGGCATCGAATGTAAAAAATCTGTTAAACGAATATGGTTTTACACATGTTTGGAATAACCCAAATTCTGTTAATGCTAAATACTTTATAAATACGTTTAGACAAGGAGTTGTTGATTGTTTTATACAACGATGGTTTGTAGATAAGGAATCAAGTGATGTACTTGAATTATATAATAACTGTAAATTAAGTTTTAATTATGAATCATACCTTGATATTTTACCATGTAATCTCAGACCATATTTGACAAAATTCAGAATATCAGCACATTCGTTAAGAATACAGACCGGTAGATACTCTCGTAACAGAATACCTAGAAAAGAAAGATATTGTCAATGCTGCCACAGTATTGATTTGGAAGATGAATACCATTTTATTTTGATTTGTCCTTGTTACACAAGAATCCGGACAATTTATATTAAAAAATATTATTATAATAGACCTAGTATGTTTAAATTCTTAGAATTAATGCAGACACAGGATAAGAATATTGTTATTTAGTTAGCTAAATATATTAGTACAGCTTTAGCTGTAAGAAATACAATCTTAATTATTTAAACAATGTTTAGCTCTTTTGTATTTTCATTCTCATATATAAGTTAATTAATATTAATGTTGCTCATAGCAATTGTACTTTTGTCTAAATTACTCGACTTATTTTGCATGACAATTTATGTATGTTTATATAACGATGTACGTATGTACAAGTTAAATAAAATATATGTTCTGTTCTGTTCTATCTACAAATTCGATTCGCACTTTACATACAGTGTGTAAGAGGAAATGAAATAAATGAAAGAGAATATGAAACAAAGAGTGTATGAGAAAGAGTGTACATGGCGACAATTTAAACTTCAAGTGCATGAGTACGTGGGAATGTTAAATAGAGTGGCTGAAAAGTATCGTGTATACTTATATTAAATATAAATCAAGATATGGTAATCCACCCCAACCCACAGCACCCCAGATCCGTACCTGCAAATGTGTTATGCAATCACAGCACTAACATGCATGAATTGCTGTTGTTGTTGAATGCAACTGACCCGTTCAACACGGATGATTCATTACATGTTTTTTTATAGTCTAGAAAATAGTCTCTACCTGAACATTACATCTTACACACCGTACTATTAATTAATACAACAGAGGCATAATACAAAAAGACGTACCTATTTTAAACGGTAAAATCCTAAAATACAACCAACACAAGAAAATACATCCAACACAAACATCCAAGTTAAAAGACTGCCCACACAGCTCAATTTACCTGCTAAACCACGTGCAACTACTGCATTTCCATGCAATGGCTAAGCTACGAAATCCGGTCTCGAAATTCACGCATCACGGGCCCGGTTTACTTTAAAGAGGTAAATTAAAGACACATTTTCCAACTGAATGTAGTCGTTGAAAAATCATGGATAGCATGCTTTTTAACTGCTTACTTCTCGCTGACTGATTACCACAGAGACATTATATTTAGGCCCCATCACAGTTTTTTCTTTTCATTTACTATTACCTTAGTTTTTGATATAAAATATATTGTTACTAAAAACACTAGATTGTTTATTATGGGGGAGCATATAGTCGCCGCTTTTTCCGTCCGTCCGAGAGTGCGTCCGTGCGTCACACTTTTTGTCCGGAGCATCACTCAAAATGTATGGTCGATTAAAGTTCGTGTGAATGATTAGGACAATGAGACGGAGTGCAGTTCATAAGAACCATAACTCTAGCTTCACGGCTTTTTTAATTATCTCCCTTTTTTGAAAAATATTTTCAGGAGCATAATAGTGTTCCGTACGGATTCATTTTGAATAAGGAAGCACTCACACTAAACATTACTTTTTTTCTGTGTAACTTTCGGGATGCATCCATCGGTTCTACCGATTCTCTTGTTGTTATGATTAATATCAGAAAACAAACAACAACACACGAACAAGAAGTGATAATTTTACTGCACCATATTAGTTCCACCTATGGCCCATATGAGGTTGTCCATACGGATTTGGTAACCACTGTCTACATTGTTTAACAACACACTTGATTTCTCTGCGATGCCAGGTGTTGTCTCCATTTCTGGCAGTACTTTTCTTTACAATATATCTTGGGTCGTTCCATGCCCCACAGTTGTATAACTTAGGGGCAACTATAAAATCCAGTTTAATGAGTTCATATAAGATTTGGTTGAATTCTGACAAGCGGTTTCTGAGAAAAAGTCGTCAGAAGCAAAAGATAACTACGACGACGGACGACGGACAGACAACGGACGGACGATGGACGAAGGATGATTCCAAAATATCACATTGAGCCTTCGGCTCAGGTGATCAAAAACACTGACAGATGACAACGATTTTTGAATTTTGAAGTCCCGATGAGTTTCTTGCATTTGAGATTTACTAAAACATGGCAGAGAAGTAACTGATAATAGAGTATATTGTGCTAAAAATACAAAAACTATTAATTGTTAACACGGGTCTTTTAAGAAAATCCATCTATACATATTGTTTTAACATATTAACAAGTGCACATACAATGCAAAACGGTTATAATTTTTACTACATTATTATACACTCTTTATGGGACGGGCCTCATACTTTGACAAAAAAACTAATAATCTCAATTTCCTTGTGCAAATGTGTTTCTAACAGCGATTTACAGTTACCTATAGAAATTCTCTCCCCCTCAAATACAATAGGCTCGAAATGTGTCTTTAAAGCTACAGAGTCCCTATATCAATCGATTTCATCTTTGTAGGCGTGTCTTTATTTGTAACTTCATGTTCACCAGCTCATGTCGAAATCGGGTATTTAAGCGAGCAAATATAGCACAAGAAATCAACCGAAGCATTGTGCCAATGTGGTGTAGTGGTTAGAGTGTCTGCCTTGCATTCGGGAGGTCGTGGGTTCGAGTCCCCTGACCGCGTCGTACCAAAGACTTTAAAAATGGAGTAGTTACTTGTAACCCTTGCCTGACAAGCAAATAATGGGTAGTACTACGCCTGGTCAACCCGTCTGGTCAACCCGGTGTCAGAATAATGTGTCTGGGTGGGGTATCATGTACTACGGCGTGGTATTCCAGTGTGGAAGCACGATATCTGCTTCAAGTAGACTGTAGATAGATACATAGCACTACACACAATCACTCAAGCAATAGTCCAGACATAATGCCGAGTCAACGGGGGATTCTTCCCGGGGGCTCATATGGTAGAGGGACTTTAAACCTTAGAAATCATCACAAGAAATCATTAACTGTATATACATCGACCACTGCACATCGTACCTATACACAGGTAACAGTATTTTTTACAGAAAAAAAAAATGTTAGCTTCTTTCGGGGCTCGAACACACGACCTTCTGATTTCAAGTCCTGACCTCTATCCACTGAACTACACCGCTACTTGAGAGAATAGTATACTAACTACCATATATTATGAGGCAAAATAACTTAACATATTCGAACGCAACTAAATATATATAATAAATATGCAGTCCATATTGTCGCACGTGTAAATTAACATTGCCTGGTGTAATACTGTATCTTATCAATATGAAACTAATACTTTGCCTCAAATCAACCATATCTCGATTTGTTATTTAGCGCTTGATGAGTTTGTGTGTGCGCTCTTGTTATTACGTAATGCCTATTTAGTGTTAAAGAGGCTCTACCTATATATTTTTGTCCACCAATTGATATAAACTTTACTGAATTATAAAGAGGACTATGAAAAAAGTAAATGGCAATAATTTCACCCCAAGTCATATGCGTTTTGCTGGGAAAAACAGGATTGAAAAGATCGGATTTTTGAAATTGTATTCGTAATTGTTTTAGACAAGCCGATTGCGGAGACTTCCGATCTTATTCGTTTACAATCGGAACTTACTCGTCGGATTGGCGAAGAGTTCCGATCGATTCGTTTACTATCGGAACTGCCCCGAATAGTTTGTTTTCGTTCAACTGAATCGCATTGCGCATGTCCGAGAAAATCGTAAAAGCTCGTAGTTCTCCGGCAGGAATAAAAAGCTGGGCAGCATTTTATTCAAGATATTGTTTTGATCATAATTAATAATTTACAGAACTGGAATACGAACCATGTTTCTTCTTAGAATACTCATAAAATAGCTTTGTATACATATAAATGCAGTAATTTTGAGTATTTAATATTTTACATTAAAAATCGCGTAGATATAGGTAGTGCCTCTTTAAAAATGCTACAAAATACCAATAAATAGCGGTGGTCTAGTGGTTCAGCGTACATCTTTCGAATCTTACAAGTGCAAGGCTGTGGGTCAAATCCCGTTCCGGGCAACTATTTTTTTATCACATATATTCTGGAGCCGTATATTTATCGATGTTACCTGTACGGAGGCTAAATAAAAATGTGAATTTTACGTATCGATTTCTCCGTATATACCGACTTTTGGGGTGTTCGTCGATTTGAAACTACTTCACACGTGACTCATTCATATTCATGAGTTATTACCAGTTAAAATAGGGACTGTACAGCTTTAAGGAGCTCTACAGATAATTCGAACTATTGATTTAAAAGATGGCCTGTATTATCGATCATTATAAGATTATTCAATTTAATTATAAGATAATTCAATTTAATTTCCTATTATCGTTCATTTACTTACAATACTACTATAATGAGAGCGTGTTGTCCTCTATGTATTATATTATGACAATATACGGGGGAAAGGAGAAGATATAGAGGGTATTTGTTTGTTTTGAGTGAATAAAGGATTTGTTTTCATCGAGAAGTGAGAAAACTGATATTTTCACGAGTGCTTCAGAACGAGTGAAAATATTTTAATTTTCTCACTTCGAGATGAAAATAAATCCTATATTCACGACAAACCAACAAATATCTATTTATTATATACTCAACCTGGACATTTATGCAGAAAAATATAGTGCGCCAAAACAATGACGTATATGACGTCATTCAATGACGTCAATAACGTAAAGAATGTCAACAGTTGCATGACGTCATTTTGAGTGAAATTATATTTTCACATGTGAAATATAAACAATGAAAATATAAGATTTTATTTTAATTATAAAATCCACTATTTCACTGGAAAGTATATAATACATTTGAATATATATGTATTATGGGCGTTCTGGCTCACAGAGATATTCCCATTTCAATTCTTATTTCACCATGTTAAAAAAATCTCAAAACTATTCTCAAATTTTTCTACTTGTTGCCTTTTTTTGTAAAATTTACAAAGGTACCCGAAATTTAAAATTTATAATCAAGGTTATAAGAATTAAACTATATATATTGAATACGTCTGAATTGTAAACATTCTTTATTATAATCCTTATAATACCAATAATCTTTAATTTGTCTAACTGATTGAGCACCGCATTTACAACAAATTTGAAATTGAGCAGTAGTACCCAATCCACAATTTAAACAAGGTGTTGCAGCTCCTTAAAATAAATCAAACGGGTCTGGTTTATTTTTTAAAAATACTTGGTTTTGGTGCTGGTATTACTGGTTTGGTCTCTACATGCTTCCAAGTTTTACATAGCACTTGCCATACAGCAAAACCAGTAATGACACAATATACAACTGTTTTAGTAAAATCTGTGTATTCTTGCATAGTCTTGGTTACGTCTTCCAGTTTATAGGATTCTTTATTTTCTTTTTCCAATATAGACTGTGTATCTGACTCTGACACAGCATCCAGAGAATCCAGTATATTTTGCATTTGTTCTGTTTGTCTATCCATCTTTGTCTCTATCTGCCCTAATCTTGCATAGAAATCTTCTACAACAACTTCTCTCTGCGGGACGTATGGTTCTATTTGTATCCTAGGAGAGTCTGGAGACTCTTTTGTAATCCTTTCTACTATAGTTTTATGCATCCCATATTAATCTTTGCAATCTCCCCCGACCAATATTGTACTTTTTTTGTATCTCTGACGCAGACAAAACACCTTTTGATTTTTTTATCTCCTCTATGTCTTCCAAAGAAAGTTTTGTTTTTCCCATTTTTCTTGTATATGTATAAAAAAAATAAAATTAAAATAGAGTATGAAATTAAAACAAGCTATCATGTGTTATAATGAGCTAAATATAACACTAAAATGGAGTACAGCAGAATTAAAATGGATTTTGAAAGAACTAAAATGGATTGCAGTGGAGTATAAAACCAAAACACGTTATAATGGGCTATAATGAAATAAATTGCTTGTAACAATGCTAAAAACAACATTAAAGTGGATTACAACAGAACAAAAGGGGAGTATAGCAGCACTAAGATGGATTACAGATGATTAAAACGAGCTTAAAGTAAGCTACAGCAACTTAACATTAAAACAAATTATAAAAAACCCGAGGAGCAAACAACCTTACTTTTTTTTGTAAAATTTTGAAAGGTACCCCAAAATTTAAAATTTATAAACAAGTTTAAAAAGTTAAACTATAAATACTCAATACGTCTAAATTTGAAACATTCTTTAATATAATCCCTGTAATACCAATAATCTTTACATCGTCTAATTGCTGAAGCACCACATTTACAGCAAATTTGAAATTGAGCAGTAGTACCCAATCCACAATTTAAAAAAGGTAGAATTTTACAAACTTTCATTCTTTCTTTATGAACCTTGCAATATTTTGAATTTTTAACAGTTTTTCTATCACAAACACCGTAGGAACTGATTTTTAGGAACTGGCACGGAATCATTATGTTATATTTATACCAATAATAATTTGTATTAAATAAAAAAATTTTTTTGAAAAGTACCCTGAAACTTAAAAGTCAAAAGGATTTTTTTCTTTATGTGCCTGTTTTACAGACTGAACCCTAGCTTCTGCAAATGATTGTGCCATTTCTTTATTTTTTGCATCTTTTTCTATTTTATACGTTATAGCAATAACTGATACGATTGCCATAGCTCCCATATATGCATAATTTTTATATTGCTCTATTTTATTATCAATATCTTCTATTACATCTACTTCTTTATTTTCATTTAAATCCTCTGCATTTGTACTTTTAGTACTTTCAGTTTCAATACTTTTAATTTCACTCTTATTTATAGCACTAATTTTGGAACTTTCAGAATGAATCTCAGAAGGATTTAATTCATTATATTTTTCCTCAACTAACTGTTCCAACAGAGATGTTTGTTTTTTACTTTCTTCTGCAATAGTTTCCAAATTATATGCTATATCTTCTGCAGAAGGTGAGAATCTTGGAATTTCTTTACTTAAATTTGTATTATTTGAAGTTACATTTAAAACATTTGGATTGTATACTTCCATTTTATTATCTTCAGCATCTTTAACATCATTCCATACTTTTTTTAACTTATCACTACCAATTTTATATTTTTTCATTGCTCTGCTAGCAGACATTTGTCCTTTATCCTCTTGAAGCTCTTTTATTTGTTCATCTGTTAAATATCCTCTTTTGTTTTCTGTGCCATTTGTTACACTCCTTTTTAACTCTTTTTAAAACTCATTTTAAAAAATCTGAAAAATATTAAACTCGTCTGAACTCACTTAAACATCATTTAAGTCTGTTTAATCTCATTTGAGTTCTCTTAAGAGAGTTTAAGTTTGTCTGAAAGTCTTTAAGCTGACTCAAACTAAAATTTAGATTAACTAACTTACAGTAATTACCAACAATTATTAATTTCAAATAAAAAAAATATAAAATAAACACCTTTAAAGGGAGTTTTGAAAAGAGTTAAAGTGATTTGAAAAGAGTTTGAGAGACCCCTCTTAAAATCCAAGTTAACTCGGACTAATTCTACTGTCAGTATGTTAAAATTACTACTAGCATTACCATAGCATTGTTATTATTACTCGCTAGCATAAGTAATAGCAACAACTCTAAAGGTAACGTAACCTTAACAGCACCTAAAGTAATACCTAAGGTAAAATCTAAGATAATACCTAAAACCTAACAAGGATCATAACCATATGCATCAGTAGCAATTCCACAATCCCTAATACGGCTTTTAACATAAAACGGACTTAACGATGTTTTATTAACTGTTTGTCCAAGCATTTGATGTTTTACACTTCTTAAAAGATTCATATCATTACTGTAAGCTGTTTTACAAATAAGCACTTTTTATAATGGTCAAAGTTTATATTCTTCTTTAACACACATTCTTTTATTCCTTTTCCCTTTTTGCATATTGACTCATCAGCTTTTAAAACTGAGTACAATTTAGGTCTTAAACCTATATATTCTTTAACAACTGCACCGTCATATTCATCTTTCATTTTTCCAAGCTTTTTTGCATTTTCTTTACTAAAGTAGTTAGTTTGGTTGTCAATGTAATTTGAAAAGTCATATTCTTCCTTATCATTCCACATATCTTTGTAAATATCTTTAGTTTCAATTAAGGCTAAAATTGAATCTGTATCTGTATAGAGCAACTTACATTTATCCTGATATTTAGCCTTTAAAAAGTTATAATACCAATCATACATCATATACTTAGACAAATCCAAAACTAACATACCAACATATATAGGCTTATTCAAAGTCAAACAGACTTATTAACATACAAAGCTGACAATTCATCTGAAAATTTTACACGTCTGTTATAGTTGGGCTTGTTTACAATTTTTCTCATTTTCTCATTTTCTGACCCATCAGTCTTAACTAGTTTAATATCTTTCCTATTTCTTAAATTTTCCATTGTTTTCCCAAATACTGAGTTGTTCATCAATTTATAAAAGTTTTTGCCAAAATCTGATTTACACTCCTTTCTTAAGTTAGTATTCAAATTGATATAAGGTTCCATCCAAGGTTTTTCTTTAAATTTTAAGACTCTATGAATTTTAGTGACTTCCATGCCTAAAGATAAGTATAAGTCTAAATTTTTGTGATGCAGGACATACTTTTTTTTATCCATCAAATTTGGAACTAATCGAGGCTTATCAACCATACTGCTAGATTCTAACAAATCAAGCTGATAATCAGATAACCACTCTTTTTGAATTGCCATTTTTTCAGGTGCCAAAGGATAATCATTGTGTTTTTTGTGTAAGTGAGAGGGATATTTTAAATCACATTCTATGAATTGACCTTCACCTTCTTTTTGAATCTTTTTCAAGTCTTTTAAGTTGTATCCATCATTAACATCAACCCAACCAAAACCTCCATAAGGTAAAGGCTGAACCATTGCCCATCCATACAAGTTATTAGCATCTAAATGAATTATATAGTCTGTTTCTTTGTTTTTGTCATAGTCTTTAACAAGAGGATTGTTTGCTTTTGCATAACGATGAGAAACCATACTTATTCCACCCCTCATTCCTTTTTCTACGAATAAGTGCATATTTATGTCTGTTAAGAGTTCAAGCTCAATTTTTGATATTTTTAACAAGGCATCCCAACTTAAACCAGGTGTTGTGTAATAATGAGCTGCATCTAAATGATAAGTACTAAAACATTGTTTTCTAAATGATTCAAATATGTCTGTTAATAAAGCAACATCAGATTTTACATATAAATTATGATAATCTGCTAAAGTTTTGCAATTTGTGAGGTTCCAGACATTTTGAGCATGTTTGTAATCTTCTTCAGTTATTTCAGATTCTGACAAGTTGTTGTAAAAATTTTCTATTGGTGGCAGTTGTGTGTCTTTAAACTTTTCAAAAGAATCTATGTTGTCATAAGGGTATATTCCTTTTTTAGTCATTTATTCAGCATTTAAACCTAATTCTTCTTTTGTTGTTTTAAACTCAGTTATATCTTCAGCTAATTTTGAAAGTGGGAAAGCCATAAATTGATATGAGTCTAAGAATCTTAATTGACCAATACTAAAAGATATGTATTTTTCAGAGTTGTTTGGTATTACAGTTATTTGTCCTGGCATTTTGTGAATTTGCTGCATTATTAAGTGGGAATCGTAACATTTTAATCCATGAAATATTACAGGAATTATTGTTTGAGAGCTTATTCTTACTTTTTTAGAACATTTCAAATGTATAGCACCCCTGTATACTCCTTTAAAATGATTGTTGTCTTTGATTTTTGAGTTTTTGCTGCCTTTTCTGAATATTTTTTCACATAACCAACATTCTGTAGCTTTTTCAAAGTCTTTGTCATTTTGATCTGTTAATCTTCTAAATTTTGGATGTTTGAAAATGTCTTGTATTTTTTCTTGTTCTTCTTGCATTTTTTGTAAAAATGTTTTAGCTGCATTTTCACCTCTGTATACTTGGATTTTTTCCTTTTTATCAGATTCATTATAATTTACAACTTTATAAGCAAATCCACAAGCTTTTTATATGTGTGTGATTGTTGTTTTTTCTTTGGGAACGTTTTGATTTTCATTACCTTTTGAGTCCATGTTAATTCTTGGATGTTTTGATTCTTTTTTGTTTGGTTCTTTTGCATTTTCAAATTCTCAGATTCTTTTGTATCTTCAGCAGATTCTTCAGGTTTTAAAAGAGGGACGTTAACACTTTCAAAATCTGCATAGATTACAAATGGAACTGAAATGTTGTTTTGATAATTCTTAAATTTTACTTTTGCACCTTTTTTAGGCATTTCAACTCTACATGTTTTTTATTGATTCCTTCACAATCTTCTAAGTGTTTTTCTAAAATTCTTTTACTTGAGAATCCCCAAAAACATCTGTCACAATATTCTGTTTGTGGGTTGTGCTTGTTATGATCACTTAAACATCTATTTAAATTTTTAATCCAGGCATAGTGATTGTTTGTTTTTATTTTTTCAGAGCAGTCATAATCTTTTGGGTCGTGTATGTCTTCACAGATTAAAACTAAGTTAATTCTTTTCTTTTCTTTTGGTTGTTCGGAAATGTAATAAGGAAATGATACAAGTCTTTTTTTCTTTTCCAGATAGCCGTAAACATTAATTGCAAGGTTATTTTGTTTTTCAAATTTGTGTATTTGATTTAAAGGGGTAGGAAAATCTATTCCTTCTGTTTTAAAGTTTAAAGGTGGGTATTGACTTCTCTCTGTCTGAGTTCTTTTTTGCTGGGTGCAAGGCTGAATTTATAGCATGTAGAAAACATTGAGTATCCATAGTTTTTACATTTATGATTGCTTTTTTGTCAGCTATTGATTTGGGTAGTGGAATATATGATGAACCTTTGAACTTTTTAAATTTGGTAATGTTCAGATACAGTTTAACACAATTCTCTATTTCCAATCCAGATGCTTTGTTTGTAAATTTTTCTATTGCTTGTTCTAAGTCTGCAATTATTTGGCTGTAAAAGTCTGAAAATTTGTCTTTTGATGCTTTTAATAAGGCATATTGATTACTTTGTAAAACAGCTGTGATAC
Organism: Cyrtodaria siliqua; assembly: GCA_037043455.1. NCBI lineage: Eukaryota > Metazoa > Mollusca > Bivalvia > Adapedonta > Hiatellidae > Cyrtodaria > Cyrtodaria siliqua. The sequence goes on from JAWPHD010012645.1 coordinate 17,267, forward strand.
GATTTAGTTTTGAGCCATCGTCTTTAAACATGTTTATTGTTAAACCTATTGCAAATATTAATCCTTTGTAAGTTTTTATATCTTTGAAAATTTGCTTTTGAATTTGAAGCTTTTTGTCAGTTAAAAGTTTGTATGGATCCTTATATTTTGTGGCATCAGCTTCGTAAGATTTGAAGTAGCCACACATAGGATTGTAAACTAGTTTTAATTCTTCTTGTTTTAATTCTTCTTTGTCTTTTAACTCTTGGATTACCTTATCTTTTTGCTTTTTGTATTTATCATCTTGTTTTAATTCTTTTTCAACCAGCCGTTTCTTAAGTTTTTTTACTTTTCTTCTTTTCTTATGATTTTCAAAAGATTGGCTGGTAGTTGCCTCTGTTTTTAAGACTTTAACCTCTTCTTTAAGTAATTTGACTTCTTCCTCGTGATCTAATGCTTTTAGTGCTTTGTTTAATGCTTCTTTGTCTATTATACCTGTTTCGTATAGGGATAATATTTTTTCTAATTTATTCATATTCTTTTCTTGATAATTTTTCTTCTACATTTTTTATTTGTTAATTCTTTTTTATTTAATATAAATAAATAATATAGCAAAGATGACCGGGTGTAATTTCTTGAAAAGAGGAATTAATACAAAATGCTTAAAAGCATTTACAAAAAATTCAAAATATTGTGGGCTGCACAATTACAGATTAAAAACAAGCAAGGTTTCAAAGTTTAAAAGATGTGGTTTGGATACTACAGCGAAGTATCAAATTTGTTGTAAATGCGGTGCTCAATCAGTTAGACAAATTAAAGATTATTGGTATTATAAGGATTATAATTAAGAATGTTTAAAATTCAGACGTATTCAATATATATAGTTTAATTCTTATAACCTTGATTATAAATTTTAAATTTCGGGTACCTTTGTAAATTTTACAAAAAAAGGCAGCAAGTAGAAACATTTGAGAAGAGTTTTGAGATTTTTTTAACATGGTGAAATAAGAATTGAAATGGGAATATCTCTGTGAGCCAGAACGCCCATAATACATATATATTTTGATTATATCAGCCGCCATGTATGTATGTGATTTCGAAATATGAAGAAGAAGAAGAATTTTTTTTGACTTACACTATTACATAGTTTTTCATCATGTAAATACACATTTACAAATATAATTTAAACACATTGACAAGATTAGTACAGTTTCACCTATTTATAAAATATTGCGTGAAAATACAGATAACACAAATGAAAACAATCACAAAAAAAATAAAAAATAAATAAATAAATAAATAAATAAATAAATAAAAAACATATATAATTTGTATATATATTTGGAGAAAATCTAATGCATTACAATAGAACGACTTTTATATCGTGAGGATGAACGAGCGTATAAGTTATTTATCATGGTATGTCTTAAAGAGAATGCTTCTGAAATGTATTTGCTAAAATTCTTGGCCTATTTTGATCATGTATATGTATATCATTAAAAATTGTTGTAAACATTGCTAACTTGCTAATTATCCTATTACGAAATAGTTCTTTATTCGCGATCATATGGATCATTATTAACTGTATGATTCATACTTGTAACAGTGAACGATAAAGTTGCATGATCACTGAATTCCGTGAAATTGCCGATTTTGAAGTCGTTAACAAGCGGAACATCGATTTCTTTCAATAAGAGATAATCGATAACACTATATGCTTTTCTGTTGAAGTATGTATAAGCGCCCACACCACAATCAAAATCTGTTAGCTAATCTCATAGATGTAGTTGAACATAAATCGAGCAATTTAACCCAATGGGCGTTAGAAACACTATCTTGTGAAAATCGCTCTATCTGGAATATAATCAGTTCCGTGAATTTCATCGACTATTCTATCGAAAAACGTCGACCTTTTTTTCAAGAGATTCCAGCGATAGCAACCGTGTATCCATATCAGAAATGTTAGCGTCAATTTTTGCTTAACACGCCATGATATCCGCGTTCGTAGGACCGCTCTTGCTCTTTGACTCAAGGGAGACAACTGTAGTTTTACTATCTGCGGTGTCGTCACAGACCCGAATACTGATGTATCTGTCTGGGAAGTCTCAGAAATATATGAACTGTTCATATTTGCTGGAGTTGAGCAAATATGACTTTGTATATGTATTTGGATCTCGTGTTTTTGTTTGTATACAAACTGAGAATTTGCAAATAAACTGCTGCAAACTTCTGCAAACTTTTTAAACAGACATCGTTCAGAATCATTTACTATTCGTGGCGCAACCGATACCACTATCGTTGAGTAAGCGTGGCTGGTTTTCGTCGAGAATCCATTTGCGCTGATACCTCATTGGAGGTACTGTTTTAAAAAGCTTGAAATCAATGAACTTTCAAAAATTGATTTAACTTAATTGTTTTTGATTTTTTATAAAAGTTGTCATACCCCCGCCCCTACCCCCACCTCCCATCATAATGATATCAAACATTTGCAAAATGCATTACTCTGTTAAACAGAAGCAAAATAATAAAGACACAAACTCGTAATACAAAGGTGAAAGGAAATAGCATAATTATATACATTAATTAGTCCAGCGATGACTGTTCGTGCTCGGCAAAACAGAAGTTAAGAATGTTTACAGGTTAAATACAGGTTTGATACAGCCATCCAAAAATGTCAGATTTTTTCGGCTCGTACACTAATTTCCATTCACATCTTGATCATCCATGAAAGCGCCATTCCGGACGTAGCCGAAATTTTTCGAGGTTTTATGAATATTTCCATCCGAAATAAAGGTATATGAAACCACTAATTGTTTTCCCCAAAGACATCAATGTTAAAGTGTAATGCTGCAAATTCAACTTAAGTATGGATAATGCAGCAGTGTAAAGTTCATATAGAAAACTAATTTTCCACTTGAAAAATCACCAGAAAAGGTGGGCTCACAAGACATGTAAGAACGTTCTTGTTTGTTTATACGCTTCTTGTACATACAACCACAAAATCGAATAGAAATGGGAAGTTTCCCCTACTTATAATACCCATTTCCATCAAAAAAGGAGGGATTACGTTTTATTATAGGAACTACATTCGACTACACCTCGGAGGTTTAAATGTAATTAGTGGTGGTAAACCTATAAGAACAGACAACTGGTTCAGATGTTTGTGTTGTCATTTTCATTACAAAATTAAAGCACCTACTTCGTGTAAATCGAAAGATTATTTACCGAGATATGGTCTTGTGAATTCCAAGGACAATAGTCTGAAATCGACAAAAGTCAGAGATATTTGCTTTAAAATTTACAAGATTCAAGATTCAAGATTCTTTGTTAAGTAACGTAAACATTACAGTGTTTCTTGTTACGTGATATATTGAATAATATTATAAACAAGTCAGTCATGATAAGTATGTGCATAGACATGAAGGCAATGATTAAAACATGATTTATACGGAAAAGATATACAAACATATATTGAACGTGAGGTTGTACTAAGTACATTGAACAAAATAATAGAACAATGCAATGTGTATGTAGGTACATATATACATATTGAAATATCATGTCGAACGTTAAAGCATATTGATGTGCAAAAGATGGTGTAGTATTTACTTTAAGTGAGATTTGCAGTACATTTTCAAATTTACACTTTCTGTATTGTCATACCAAATGGCATTTCTTGTCAATACACCATATTAAATAGATCAGATGTTTAGAACAGTTAATGGACATTAACAAAATATGCATGTATGTACAATTAGGACGATGAATATGCCAAAGTATGTCGATGTTCATCCCAAAATTGATTTTTTAAACAAATTCTTCCAAATTGGTGGTGCCATACCTGATTATAGCAGCGAATACGAGCTCAATAATGCCAAAAATACCGCTAAACCAAAATTGATACTTGCTGAACTCTACCAAAGCGAGTTTAAATGATACGGAATACTATTTTACCTTTTACACTAATCTTCATTGTACACAGTATCCTATTTTAGCGGGGTAGATGAAAGATTTAGTGGTTTCATGCCTATCACACATGTTGCCATGCAGATTTAATTGATGAAAACATGTTCCAAACATGCAACCCTATATGTTGATAACAAAAGAACATAGTTCAATTGCAAACGCTTCACAAACACGTCATTATAAACTCGAAAAAAAAATGAAACTCGAAATTACGGCTTTTATAGACAAAATTGGGCTGAAAAAACGCTCAAACCCTATGTAAACAACTATGGAAAAATTATTTTTGAGCTTATTTTACCAATTGTTATCGGAAAAGTGTCCCTAGGTTCGAATCTGAGTGATTCCTAATTACTGCACGTATCTCTTTAAGGTATGAAACCACTAATTATTTTCCCCATAGACACCAATGTTAAAGTGTCACATATTAAAGATTTGCTGCAAATTCAACTCGATATGGATAATGCAGCAGTGTAATGTTCATATAGAAAACTAATTTTCCACTTGAAAAATCACCAGAAAAGGTGGGCTCACAAGACATGTAAGGAAGTTCTTGTTTGTTTACTAAACAGGTCAACGGTACATCTGTTTTCATTGGTTGACAATTTGCAGTGCTCACAACGTGTAAGCATAGAGTCGAAATTTCGAAAATATTCATCAGTGATCCAGTAAACCCTATTAATACGCTTCTTGTACATACAACCACAAAATCGAATAGAAATGGGCAGTTTTCCCCTACTTATAATTCCCATTTCCATCAAAAAAGGAGGGATTACTTTTTATTATAGGAACTACATTCGACTACACCTCGGAGGTTTACATGTAATTAGTGGTGGTAAACCTAAAGAGCTAGTAGACTGCCAACCGGAAACAGTCGATCTTCAATCACTTTCGTGGTGAACTCGGCCACGTGCATCTTGTCCTCATGGCGAATGAAACATGCAGTCAGCTGAGAGTCAACATTATTTATTTGCCTGTTCAGGGGCGTAGCATGGCATACCCTCTTAATCCCTGAAATAATTTGGAAAAGTAAAACTAAATGCATGAAAATAAAAATATAAAGTTGAAAATGCAATACAAATCAGAGAGTGGAGGATGTTACATATGGATAATTACTATTTTTTTGCCAGCATACACTTTTAATAGTCCTAACAAATATCGCTTGTATGCGCACCATCTTGCGGAAGAGGGACACCTACTCCCAAACCCTCCCCCACTCGGCGCTTCGTACCTCTTATCAAGAGTATTTTGAAAATAGGCCACGCTACGCCCCTGTTGTTAATGGGTATTTTACCTCACTGTCAACACTCCATGTAAAATCCCCATATCCTATCGGGTTGATATTTCGCGCTATCACCCTCAACATACCCTATGACGCATAGCGGGTGATAGCGCAAAATATACTGAGGGAAAACAGTTTAGCAAGTTTTTGCTGCACTCTGGAAATAATACATTTTTGGTTGTAAAATCAAGACACTACTGCCATAGACACAATATTTTATTAAAGGTGAAATATGGCGTGTCTTTTGAGTATATATTCGGAAATATATATATATAATATACAATCTGTTCAAATCTTACACTTATTGGTTGTCCCGTTTTCTCACAGTAGCCAATTTTATCTCATAGCGCACACGCTTCCAGTTTCGCCCTGGTAAGTGTCACGTGATCCTGTGACGTCATTGGTACCAAACGATTAGCCGTGTCGCATTGAGTTGTATAGTATTGTCTATGTAGGATTATATTTATGGTCCTTGTTAAAAATGCCGTGTGCTGTTGCTGGGTGAAAACGTTTGCATAAAGAAGGACAAGATAATAACCTAAGTTTCTTTCGTTTCCCTAATCGAGATAATGATATATTAAGATCTGAAGTGTGGTTAGACCGTTACCGAAGAAAATCGCCCCACTCGTCGAGAAAGTGGGAACCTACGAAAGACGCGCGAGTATGTAGCAAACATTTTGAGTTGACTTCGTGGGAAGTCCATCCTTTGGTTTCATTATCTTTGAATTTGGAGAACAAAAGGCCATGCATATTAAAATCAACAGCGGTACCAACGATATTTGACTATAAAAATGAGAAGTGCATTACCCCGCCGTCTCCAAGCAAGTTGTATTCGCCTATTCGACCGGCGTTGAGGAGGAAATTCATACATGAAGTAAGATTGAAATTTATGTTCAATTATCTTAGCACCTCATCGGGTATACGTATGATAATTTGAAGAAAGGTGTAAAGTCTTAGATCTTTATATACACCGTGAATGTTTAGCTGTTGAATTAGAAGCATGCGTCTTTACGCGAATCAATGAAGAGTTGACGGCGCTAATAATATGTAGCCGTCATTTTTTTAAAATATTGCTAAGAACGTTTGTGACAGTGCTTTTTGTCCGCACGGCGCTTTTTGTCCGCATAAAATCTGAAAAAGTGACGCTTTTTGTCCGCGTGGCGCTTTTTGTCCGCAGAAAAAAATGAAAAAATGATGCCTTTTGTCCGCATGGCGCTTTTTTTCCGCAGAAAATTTGAAAAAGTGGTTCTTTTTGTCCGCGCGGCGCTTTTTGTCCGCACAAAATTTGAAAAAGTGACGCTTTTTGTACGCACGGCGCTTTTTGTCCTCAGAAAAAATGAAAAAATGATGCTTTTTGTCCGCATGGCGCTTTTTGTCCGCACAAAATTTGAAAAAGTAACGCTTTTTGTCCGCGCGGCGCTTTTTGTCCACATAAATTCAGATAAGTAACGCTTTTTGTCTGTGAGACGCTTGTAGCACTTGATAAAACTTCTTGTCAAAACTTGACCTGCCAATGTCCATAATACATATTTCGAGCCTATTGTATTTGGAGGGAGGGGGGGGGGGACATTTTGTATAGGTAACTGTAAATCACAGTTCGCCATACATTTGATATTCGACTTTTTTTCAGATAATGAGGCCCACCCAATAAAGCATTTGTGACCAGTACTAATAATAATACATTAAAGATATGGCCCTTGATTTAGTTCAAAATGCTATAGGCTATAGTTTGCCTTGTTAAGACAACGGGGCCTTCATTTTTCATTCAATCTTTACCAGATTGTTAATAATAGTTGTTTGTGATGACAATCCTTGATATAAGAGCCATTTAAGCAAGTAGAGCAACCACAGGCCCTCTTGGGCCTCTTGTTATAATGTTTATGTTAATAAATTTGCCGACTTCTCAGTCTTGTCACGCATTACACCTACAACTTCAATTCATGTTAATGTTACAACTTTTACATGAGAGGTTAGTTGATTAGCCAAGGCGATGCAACACACAATTAAATTGTAGTTCATGAAAGTCCCACTATTTGTTGTGTTACAGACAAACATCTGAACCGCTTACTTCTTAAAATGTAGATGTATATTAGTCTGTTTTATACGTGGCAAGTTAATGTGATAATGTAAAACCTAGAGTCGAACGAAGTCGCTCGAAATAGCATAGCTGGAGACATAGGTGTTTGTGAGACTTAATTATGAACAATTAAGTTTATTAAAATTTATACAGACTTCTAAGTAAACAGAATTTTGTATAATAGCTTGTTTTTGCAAGATCAGTATTGCAAACGTTCGTTGATTTTTTTATTACAATCTCATAGAGTAACGCTACTTATTTTTTGGTTTATTTGTATGACGTACATCTATATATATGTAAAGTTAAGGAGCGAATATTCGTTTGGTGTGTCTGTCCGTTCGATCGTCTGTATGTTCATCCCAAATTGATGCATTTCCAACGAATCTGTCTGTTTCCCACGGATTGTTTCGATTGTTACTTAAACAGGATGATTTAGTATATATAGAGATCACTCTTTATCGACTTATCCTCAGAAACCGCTTTGTCAAATTGGACCAAATTTCACATGGAATATCCTCAGGTCAATAGTTTTCAAAATTATTAAAATAAGATGATAGCAGTATTTAAGATGACCAAGGTAGAAACCTTCTCAAGAATCACTAAACATAGTTCAAATGTGTATTATTGATCACATCATGTAGATTGTCAAGCTGATCAAATGAAGTACCAAGTGTACAATGAGTTTAAACTTTATATATTAGGAGTTTGCATATTTTATATATATACATACTTATAAAAGCAGAAAATTGAAACCTCTTCTTCTCTAAAAGTACAAAAGCTAGAGGCTCGTTCTTATGCATTTAGCATTAGTTTATAGTATGCTATCAAGTTTGTTTAGAAGATGATTATGTGTTCAAATTTAGCCTTAAACCAGGGTCGCGTGTTTTACGGGGTTGTAGCACTATTCTTGAACTAGATTAATTTAAACGTACTTTAAAAACCATGGAAAAGGTTGAAATAATTATCAAAATATCATAATAAATACAGGAGATATGATATTTTAAAACATTTCAAAAATTCTCAAATGGAGGCAGCCATCTCGGATTGATGACGTCATTGCACCTTTTTACCAGCCATTGCATATGAATTGATAAATATCATTTAAAACCAAAAATATCACTGTAAAGAGCATATATAGTATTCATATTTTGCTTTATAGATATTATTTAATACTTTTATTTTCTTTAAACACAGTTTATTTTCTATTTTTCATATATGGAAAAAGGCGTGATGATGTCATCATTCATGTCATCATTCAAAAATGGCTGCCTTCATTGGAGTCTTTTTACACTTTTTCAAAAGGTCATAGCTCCTATATTTATTAAGATATTTTGTAATTCTTTCAGCTTTTGCTACGGGTTTTAAAGCCCTTTTCAATGAATCTGGTTCCAGAATAGTGCACCAACCCCTTTAAGCTTTTGATCCCTTACTTATTTCGTTCAAATGGTGACACTTACGCGCCTCACCACACGGTGACAGTTTTATATAGAATTGTGTATAATCATTAATTCTTAAATAATAACATCTGAAGGTTTGATTGATTGATTCTTTATTTTCCTCCCAGTTGGAGAGCATACAATATAAGTTTACATATAAGCATTCAAACAATTCAATAATAATATATACATGACAATCAGTAATTTAGGGACAAATATACGCAGTAACACAGAAGTACTACTACAATAGACAATGAGAGAAATTTCGACATAGAGTAAAGTATAAGAATAAGTTAATATATATACATTCATGTTGGAGTCTTTGAATATAATTAAACTGATTCCATGACTGTACTCGTATGTTCATGGAACATATTTGCTTACCCTTATAATAAATACTTTTCATATTCAATATGTACAACAGATTACAAAGTGTTAAAAAATTGTTATGTTTAAAGATAAACTAGTAATCGAGTCCATACCCAGCCTTTATGAAACGAAATAAAAGATCAGGTATGGCATCACACATAGTTTACTTCATCTTACCAGTTTGGCAAATACATTCTTGAAAAATAAACATTATAACATCACTCTCCCTTATGGAAGCGAAATATAAGGGAGAGTCAATGACATTACATTTTAATTACACACATGGCTATTAATACATTATTTTCAATATACCGCTTGTCCAACACTCCATATTAAATGGAAAGCGTTAATAACAACTTTTAAACAAGTCAAATTGCATTTATCGCTAAGTGGTCTCATACCATTTAGCATTTATTTGTTCCCGCGGACTTAAGTTTATGAATATGTTAAATACATTTGAACCAACAATGGTAAAAATTGACTGCCCTATTTAACTGAAATATGTTCAGTACGAACACAATAAAAAATATAGTGTTCTGAGATAGATGAAACTTGTCTTTCACACCGGGGGCAACTTTTGGTATAAGTGTCACTAAATAATTTACATAATAGACATATTCACTTTTGCATTTAGTCGTGTATTTTGGTTGCGCTTTAGAAAATTCCCATAACTCACAAGCATGACTAAGCATTGGTTTTATGCATAAAAAGTCTCTTAAAGAGCAATCATTATTTACTCTGAATGACCAATCAGTTTCTGCCATTGTACACACACTGTTTTTTATCATGCGCTTCCAAGTAAATTTCGAAGGAAATACACCAGAAATTCTGAATTCATTTAAAACATTGAGAAGTGAATACTTCCTTAAAATACGATAGATTTCTGGTATGTATCCTCTCTGATGTGATGGATTTTCGATAAAATGTAATAGTCTATGACTAAAGACCTCTCTTACTACAAGTGGACATATTGAACGGCATAATTGTCCTAAAAATAGAAGCTTACGAGTGTCAATTTCGCTCTAAATTGATTTAGCACCTATCAAACTAAGACATATATCAGTTCTCGTCTGAGTAGGAATTGATTGCATATATTTTATGCAGAATCGATGCGATCGTTCCAACATTAACATATCACTTTTTGTCATGTCATACCACAGTTCGCAACCATACAATAAATAATAACGTCTGAAGGTACGGCAGTCAGAGTTATACTACTTAGCTTGTATTATAAGCTTATGTACTTTACCAAATTCGTTTCGTGTTTGATGAATTGAACATTTGAATTTTCCGCAGGGGCACCAGTTTAAAATAAAGTTGTATTACAAAAACGCTTTCAAATCGCCTTCTTTTTGTTATGTTAGTACAACATACTGTGTTATGTCTCCTAATATTGTATCATTAATTTCACTTTTTTTCTTATTTTAATTCTTTGTTTAAATAGATACATATATCATTATTTTAATGGGAATCAGAATGGCCAAGTTGTTTAAATCGTTTTTAACAAAGTTACCATGAAAATGGAATTACTATGATGTAACAGACTTTTATTGTAATTATATTAGTTTACAAAGTATGCATTGTTCTATTTTTTAACACATTTTGTTTAATTATTTGTAATTTTCTGTACCATCTTTATATAACTCTCATCCAAAAGTTACTTGACTTACTGTGTGAAAACCACCTTACCTCGTTCTCTCAGTAAATGTCGACATCGTTGATAAAAACAAAAATCAAAAACGATTTTGAAATTATATTTGGTTAAGTGTGTTTTTCAAGATATTTAAACAGTATTCCGTGGTCAATGTAAGTTAAACTAGTATTTGATTGTTTCTTAATGAAACCATCTTGAAAAACAATTGTAATCAAAATGTTAACATTCAACACGAAGGAAACGTTTTCTTAGCTTCGGAAGTACAACATTTAATACTTTTAAAAAACTGGGCCATTATTTTGTGATTGTGTTTTATACACTTGATTGTTTTATGCATATCAAAACCTGCATATCAAAACCAGACAGGTTTTACACATGTATATGTATTTCATATACGTATAGTGTTACCATAATTAAACAAATTTACTATAAAATACACGCTGACATTGAACAACTCGGTAGCGCGGCGGATTTGTAACCCGAGGCCCCGGGTTCAATCCTCCGTGGTGCCACTGAGTTCCGTCAGTGTGTTCTTTGGCAAGACGCTTTCCCTTAGCCTCGTCCGTCGGATGGGGACGTAAACCGGGCGGTCGGTCTATCCTCCGAGCACGAAAAAGAAAAATAGGAATCTGTTCGATAATAAGAGTAGGGCAGGATTCCTATGTATCCTTCCACTCTATCTGGGGCTGCTCTAAATAACCTATACTGTGTTAATGAGCCGTTAAACAACATTCAATTCAATTGAACTACTTTATGATACCTGTTACATATCGTTGTTGTATTAGTGTCATGAATGTTTACATTTCTTTGCCCCGTGTGGTTCCCGGGTGCCCCCGTTTGGTCACGGGGCAAATAATAGGGCCACTGCAGATCCCTTTGGAGGGGTAGGCAGAGGGGTAGAATCCACCCAAATTCATGTTAATTTTATCATTTTTTGTTCATGTTCATTAAAGGTCTTCATCATAATCCCTGCATTGTTTCAGGTGCTATCTCGCTCGCATCAAAAGAGCAGTGGCAGAAAAACAATAACGTGGCTCAAGCGTAAATGGAGTTTCAACGATAGAATTTGCAGCAACCCTGCAGTTCAAGGTGAGTAGGTTCTAGGCCCATTTTCCATATTTTATCTCGATGTACATGGAAAATGAGCCTGGCATGATCATGCCTGTTAGGCGCCATATAACCTTTTCATGTGTTGGTGCTCCTTAAAACCCCAATTCAATTCAATTACATTTCTTTACTCAATGTACATTTGTTATCATTTTACGCTTTGACGTGACGTAAATTTTCTATGCGTTTCGTTTCCTGTAGAATAAAATTTTATTTGCTACATACATTTACAGAATTATTCAATTACTTTATTCATGTAAAATTTGAGCAAATACAATCTTATCCCTTTCGTAACATTCTAACTCTAGACCTTAAAAAAAAATTAACCGGACATCCGTAAAATACTTGTTGTGATACGACGTTTATTTGACTTCACTTCATGCGCGGAAAAATTATGTTTTTGAAATGAGAACTTATCTTTTTGATTTCGTGCATCGGCCAAATTGGTTACATATTACCTCACATTTGTGTGAGGTTATCTACTGTTAAATAAAAAATAAATAGGGCTCATGTTCTAAATTTAAATTGAATGATATATTTGTTTTCGTTTTCGCATAAGTATGAATGATTTTTATGAACATTGAACATAGCTCATTGCGAATATTCGGCATTGAGGTGAACATCGAGTGACTGGTCATAACATTCCGAGTATATGCGATTGATACTGCTTCTCGCCCAAGAGTGAAGTATTAATCACACAAGAGAGAAAAAAATCTATACATGTTTTGTACCATAGCCATTCAAAATCTTTCAATCAGACGAAGGCTCAAATATACAGGAGCGCTGTGGTCTAGTGGTAGAGCGTTGGACCAATGATCCAAAAGTCGTGGGTTCGATTCCCGCCATTGCCATATGCGTTGTGTCCTTGAGCTAGACACTTTATCTGCATTGCTTAGTACTGGTTCTACCCAGGAAGACATCGAGAGTGATTCAAATAAGTTCAAAGAGCTTTCGTTACAGTCGATGTAAAATAAATAAGTTTAAATATACAGGAAAAAAGGCCTCATTTTACGACCTTTCATGGTTTTATTTCCGAGATGGCAATAAAATTTTGGGAGGTCATACTCTATTTTTGTTCTCTATCCTAAGTTGTGGACTGGACACAAAGTACTACTATCACAGTGTATATAAGGGCTTTGACCCCTTTAGTATGACCTTAACCTTTTACCAAAAGACCTGGGTGGTGTTGCGCGTTTCGGACATTTGTGTGAAAATATTGTACCCACAGAAAACGAAGTTTTTTTGTTGTGGTGAGGGTGGGGATATAGGAGTCAATGTACGGTCGGTTGGTCTGTTGCACAGTACTACTAATAAAGGCGACCATTCACTTGTCGCGATTGACGTGCGTACGACGCGAAACGCACAAGGCCTTACGCGTGTCATACGCGTGAGACGTAAAAATCGATAATGTAGAAACATCGTAGGACCCAATCCACTTTCGCGTGACGTGAAACGCCGACGTGAAGCGTGACGCGAAAATCGATCGGGTACCGATTTTCACGCTCATGCCTCAGTTCACGCTCAACTTCAGCAGCAAATGAGAATGGCGAATATGTAGAAAAACGCGTCCGTACATCACATCATATAGAGCAGCGTTGACTAAGAGGATGCTACCTCGCGTCAGCACATTCACGCCCAACGCTCAATTGTAACGTCACGCAGCATACACGCGCGTCAATCGCGCCAAGTGGATGGTCTACTGTAGTACGTTGTGGCACGAACTACTTCCACAGTTTTAAAGGGATTATAATGAAATTTTCATTCGCCATGGTCTAGGCCTTTCAGTTATGGGCCCTTGAACATGGATATTTCCATTTACTGTCATATAGGGATACATACAACCTTCTGGTACAAACTACTTCCGCAGTTTTGGAGGGATTGCAAAATACATAACTTTTGTTTGCCTTAGTTCAGGCCTTACGCAGTTACGGGCCCTTGAACTTAGATACTTTGATTTACTGTTATTTAGGGATGTTTACAACCTTCCTTGTAGCGCGAAGTACTAAACCTTCACAGTTTTGGAGGGACTGGAATGAAAGTTGGCAACCATGATCATCATGAAGTGTTCTTGGGCGTTATACAAGCTCCCTTCACCTCGGTCCAGGTCTTGCAGATTTATGGGCCTTTTGACTTATATCTCAAATAGAGATATATACAAATTTATGGCGCGAACTCTTTCTTCGGTTTTCGTGGGATTGCAATGAAACTTGGCAGTCATGATTACCTCGAAGTGTAGATGTGCGTAACACAATTTTCGTTCGCCACGGTCCACGTCTTGCAGTATTATGGACCCTTGAGTATAGACATTTTGATTTACTGTCATATATAGGTACATACAACCATTGTGTCGCAAACTACTTCCACAGTGTTCCAGGGATTACAATGTAACTAGGCAAACATAATCACCATGAAGTGTACATGTGCCTGACACACATTCCATTCACCTAGGTCCACCCGTTTCAGAGTTATGGCCCTTGAACTTAAACACCTTGTATTGGTATATTTGGGTTACTGTCAAAGCGGTGTTTTGGGGGTATTGATCAGGTTTCGTGATAGCTCTAGATTTAAAATCCCCATAGTTGTCAAATTTATGGACAGGACACGAAATTCTGACGAACGAGGGACAGACGGACAAAGGACCGGACGGACAGACCAACGCACAAAATATACATGTACACGAGACCGCCATTTCGACAACTAAGTGGAGTTATCCGCAAGCGGGATCGAGCCATAACCCCACCACTATTGGCTCATCAATATGTTACAATTCACTTGTTTCGAAGTCTGAGCAGTACTTCCTTGATTTGTGATAATACAGACGGGCATGGCACAGAACTACAAATTGTATATTTTCCACTACTTTATGTAGAACAGACACGGGTTGAAAACTTTAAATGCTTTCATTAACGATTTGTCGAAACTTACAAAATGCAAGTACTTCGACATCAGATGTTGACGTATAATATTTTGATGTTTTAAAATTCAACTTACTACATATTTAACCATTTTCTACTCATTGTCGTTAACTAACAAGTAATCCATATATTTGGTTAAAAATATATTGCATTCGATGTTAAACATAGCAAGGTATAGGTATTCAGAATTATTCCGCCGCAATGTGACATATTGAGCTTAACACAGTAATTTGAGCATGTATCGAATGAAGCTTGATAAGTTTACATTTGATTTAATATATAAGCTTCTTTATCTATTAAATAAAATGTCTAAAAATAAAATTATAAACATATACATATTGAAATTTATATATTTTATAAATGGAAGACGTGTTTCAGATTCATGAATGACGAATGAACTTAAAAGTAACATACGTTACTATTTGGTAACATATGTTTCTACACTTCAAAATAAAATTACATTTTATATGGGGTAGCATGTGTCATTTTTGTTATTTTAATATGCATATTACAAATATTAACAATGCCTTGTATATCATATTTGCACTCAAAGCTTGGTAACGTATGTTTCGTGTTAAAAAGTGACCCCCCATTTTTTTCATCAATGGTAATTGCAGAAACGGGATACGTATAAATGTTTTAACCATGTTCATTTTATAAAAAAGCATATCTGTGTAGCATTTAAATGCCCCCATTGCTGTTGATTAAGACGACTAGTATGTTCAGTATCCACCGAAGTAGCGTAACGTATGTTTCACAGGCCTTTGGCGTCACTTTTCAAATCAAGTATCTGACAACTTAGACCAGCAGGATCTAAACACTAAAGTATTTATTTAACACTTTCTATAGCGAGCATACCAACATAGCAAACATTTGCGTCCATATTGAACATGAAATACGACTAATACACGATGAAAACAGAAAAACTCGACTGGCGTCATTTTTGGGTGTTTGAAGGCATGGACTGGCGATATTTACAACGTTTTTTTTCAATCAATCAATCAATCAATCAATCAATCAATAAATCAATCAATCAATTAATCAATCAATATCAATCAATCGATATTTATTTTATTATACCGACCACATGGAGGGGTGCCATTTCAAAATGTCTTACTCTGACGTCATAACAAGGAGCCATCTGGTATAGCTTCACTTTGGGGTATAGGGAATTTAATATAATGGAGTGTTAACAGAGAGATATAATAATATTTACTTGGCCTGTAAACGTCTTTGTCTCTACAAAATCGCCAAACAGAACAGATATTACGTTCAATCAATCTTGGTTCTATGTTTGCTTGGTAAGGAACCTTTTAGACTACGCAAAATCAATCAAAGCACTGAAAGCACAGAAAGGCTGTTCAGCCTTTCAGAAGGACAATGGCTCACTCAATGACAAGATATTTTTTATAAAATAGTTTGTTTTTATTGTGTATTCCCGAAACTTTGATGGTTATGTTAAAAATGATTCGAGTTTTCTTAAACGACATACAAAGAAAAACATACCAGGTGATATTTAATTAGTTAACATTTAGCGAAAGTGGTTGTAACTTTTAGCGGAACCTAAACTTGTGTTACATATGGCATATATTTGTAACTTTTAGCGAAAACTGATTTTATAACATTTAGCGGAAAATTGTTACATTTGCCGACATTTTGTTACAAATGGCGTTCGTAATTTCGTTGTTGTTACCTTTGGCGCTTTGTTACATTTAGGGTTGCTACAGTCACCATCGAATGTAAGTTATCCTTGCCTTAATATATACTAGTATTTAAACACTATACTAATAATACTCAGTTTTATCAAAAACAGACACAAAGGAGAATGAACTTGACATGTATATACATATTCAACTTAATGTCCAATGTTCTTGGAGAAGCTTTACAACTACACCAGACACTTTCCAGTATATTTAATGACACCCCGTGTCTCGACACCCCGTGTCTCGACACAACCTGTCACCTTGTCAAATAAATAAATTTCTCCAGAACAAGATTTAGTGTCGCTCTTCCACAAGTCCCATAACTATTCATCAACTATCAATCACAGTAGAAAGTATGCAACATACCAGTAATACCACTGGTGCATTAAATTAAATTTAAAGCAAAACTGCTAGAGGCCAATCTCCAGATAAATATGGCATCTGAACTAATTTCTTCGTGCACAAAACTGCATCAATTCGGAACAAAAAACATTTCAAATGACTTAAGAAGAACCACGGAATCTATCATTCACAAACCCCATTCCGATTTGATGCCAATTATTATGATCTATACCTACGATCGTCTCGTATTCCAGCATAGAGATGTGTTGCTTATGATTTATTACAGTATCATGCTGACAACACCATGACATAATCCTCAATGACTTGTTAACTAACACAACACGCTGACCAAATCTGTAACACACTATATTTTGTTTGGTTCCCTTATTCGTCAGGTATAAGACATATCTTAAGTTGAAGTTACCATATCCTCTAGGCTCGATATCTTGCAACAACTGATGGCAATTTAGATATAATTGACAAAAGCAAAATGCTCTACTGCTTAGATTTATCAGTTGAGCCAAATGCAATAGACAAATGAATATACTGTATGTGTATGAAGTTAACGCACCATGTCGCACTCTTCAGTTCCTGGTACGTTTGTCGATTTAGTGTGTTTGACATACTTATCATTTGAAGCCTTGAGTTGACTTTGTAGCAGACGCGTGCGTCCCTAGATATATTGAAGTAGATCGAGTGCAAGAGGCGAAGTGAAACCCCAACTTGCCTGCTCTCTGGGGTGAACACGAAGGCCTTTTGTGATTTAAAAAGTTACATTAGTAATCACGACAATACGACAAAATGTATTACTCGCATTTGCGTCCAGTGGACACCAGACAGACATGCACGAAACATCCAACCTCTACTTTGTCTGTGGGAAAACACCAGCTTACCATTCTAGATGAAATATTTGTCATTGATGATGATCACGAAGTTCTGTTTTCATCATAGGAATAAGTATACATCAGAATGAACATGATAAGTATCATTCATGGGTATCCGGTGAAGACAGGGAAATCCAACCCGAGGTATAAATGTTTATTGGAACGGAGGCTCGGCCGAGGTTCCGATTAAAACAATCATACCGAGAGTTGGAATTCCCTATCTGAACCGCTTTCGGTTTTCTTGCATACCGGACAAGGATATCCACCTTTCTTGCATACCGGACAAGGATATCCGTCATTTTACCGGGGCTAGATATTTCCATCTCACCTTAGGGTCGAGATAAAATTCACGCTCGCCAACATCCGGTATGCCGGAAAGCATGGAAAACGTTAGTACCTAGCGGCGTCACGCACAGCATGTCTCTGATATGCAAGATAAAGAATCTATCATGGGTATTCGGTTCAGATAGGGAATTCCAACCCTCGGTATAAGTGTTTTAATCGGAAACTCGGCTACCGGATACCCATGAAAAATTCTTATAATCTTTTTCCAAGGGCCAAAATATAGAAACTCTGGTACGTCCAAAATGACGGATATTCATATTTGATGGGTACAAAATATTGATCCGGTTTTCAGTAATGCAGTCGTATTTCATGTTAATTAAAAAAAGGGGATGTTAAGGTAATAACTGGATGTGTACTAATTTCTTTTAACATTCGGAAAATAGAAAATAATTTAAAAACACGCTATGTTACGGACATTACAAGAACGAAACATTATTAACATCATGAGGACATATGTGATTGTCTGTGATACATGTACGGTTTGGAATAATTTTCGTATGTAACATCATTAATGTTCTTAATAAAACAATGTAACGGAAATTACGGTAACGTAGGCATAGAAACGCAGATATCCAAGGTATAAAAAGTAAGTGAAACGAAAGTTTGTATTATAATAGGCATGAATAATGAAGAAAAATTAAAATACAAACCTTTACTTCCATATATTTTAGTCTTCAGTAAATATAATTGTTATTTTGTAGGTAACTTATTCTACACCATGTACACGATAAAATGGCATACAAGTTGCACAATACTACATACCGTAATGGACTTCCAGAAAAGTAGGGCCTACACAATTTCCCCGAGGGAGGGAGGGTCTACAAAGTATAAGCTCTCAGCGTATAAGATTTTTTGTGTTGGTAAAATTTCTGTTCAGCTCAACTATATCAATTTGGACATATTCTTACCGCATAACTGGAAATCCTCCGCCTTAACTCTTATTACTGCCGATTCAGTACAGAAGGTGAGATTCTCGAACGTGTCAAAGAAGCGATTTCATATGATGATTAACAATATTTTATCTCTGCCATATAATAATATAGAACCTTACTGAAAAAGTTAAAAGAACGTACACAATTTTACCTCATCTTAATATTTTCGGCGAACAAAAAGCGTAGTTTTAAGAGAGGCATATAGTAGTCACACCGTCCGTATGTCAGTCCGTACGTCCGCACAATCGTGTTCTGTGAATAACTCTGAAATAACGTGACAAAATCCAGGTCCGTGGCTCTAAGGTCAAGCTCACATTTAAAAGTAAAAGGTCAAAACCACATTGGGGGCATCAAGTTTTCTGAATTTATGTGAACAAAAAGCGCCGCGCGGACAAAATGCGTCACTTTTTCAGATTTTAGCGGACAAAAAGCGCCATCGGACAAAAGGCATCATTTTTTTTCATTTTTTGTGCGGACAAAAATCGCCGTGCGGACAAAAGGCGTCACTTTTTCAGATTTTGTGCGGACAAAAAGCGCCATGCGGACAAAAGGCATCATTTTTTTCATTTTTTTCTGCGGACGAAAAGGGCCGCGCGGACAAAAAGCGCCACTTTTTCAAATTTTGTGTGGACAAAAAGCGCCGCGGACAAAAAGCGCCGTGCGGACAAAAAGCACGTGCACAAACGTTCAGCATATAAATTTAAATGAATCCGGTGAAATAAACACTGTGTCTTTGTTCCCAAATTTTAATTTTAATAATTTTAAATTATAAACCCCTCCTGCCACAGTATTATAAATATATATTATCAACATATATAGGTTTTGTAAATTCTACCACTGGTGGATCGACACCTGCGATCCAGCCTAATCCATTGCGCCTGCGCCGAAGCGGGTGACGTCACCATTCACCCGCTAGAAGCCAGTTCGAGCTCACACACCAACCTGTAAAGACGTCTATACATTATACTTGCCAAAGTACTCCGTTCCGGAACCAATACTTGGTAAGTATGTACAGACACTTTACAACAATGGCGCTGCGAGCAATAGAACTCCCAGCGAAGGAAGGTATATATGCTTTTTGCCGCTGTGAAAGCGACTTGTTGCACCCCACACACTTCTGAATCCTTATGGATTATAAATCATCCCCGGGTACGACCACGTTTGAAATGCAAAATGCATTAAATAAAGACAATCAGGCCCGAATTGAGAATACGGAAACTGTACTGATTAAGCTATTAGCTAATACAGTAGAGATTCTGTCAGCTCAAACTCTTAAGAGCACCAAGGGCACTAAAGACGCACAGGGTATTAAACTTCCGCGGAATTACGAAATTCCCAAAACACTGAGGTTTGACGGAACCTCGGAATGGGAGATCTTCTTGCGGAAGTTTACCAGCTACACTGATGCGATGGGATGGACACCGGTTATGAAACGGGAAGCACTGACTTGGAGTTTGGAAGGGAAGGCAAGCAAGTACTTGACCAACCTTCTAAACAGGAACGAAGCAATTAGTTACGCTGAAGTCATTCAGCGATTAACTAAAAGATTCGAAAATAAGGACTTGGTTCAGGCACTCATGGCCAAATTTATGTCCGAGGTCCAGAAACCAAAAGAGGACCTCGAGGACTGGGCAGACCGCATTTATGACTTGGCGTGCCGCGCTTACAAAGGCCTGCCAGACGTACACATTGCCAAATTGGCAGTAGTGCGCCTCTGTCAGGGCTTAGAAAACAAAGCAGCGGGCCACCAGGTTATAAACTCGAGGCCTGAAACTGTTGAAGCCGCCGTAGACGCAATACGGTGGTATCAACTAAACCAAACTGCCATCTATGGCTCTAAGACGGAGCCGGAACCCGTGAAGCCTGTGGACACAATATGTGAACAACCCAAAGTACAGGCAGTCACGAGTCCAGCTCTGTCCCGTAGAGATTCCTCCCCAAAACCCAGACCGAGGTTGGAGGACAGAGTCTCTATGTTAGAGACCAAGATGGACAAAGTCCTGACAATACTATCGGACGTCAGTACAACGCTCAAAGGCCTAACTGAACAGTCCAGGTTCCGACCCAGGTCCCCCTCCCCCACCCGAACCAGGTGCTTCATATGCAATGAAGCAGGACATTTCGCTAGGGATTGTCCAAAAAACCGGAGGGGTGCAGCTCATAACCGGAAATCCGTTTCATTCGTCAAAGATGATGAACATGCTCAGGAAAAGTCCGACGATTCTTTAAACGAGTCCGGGTCGGACCGAGAGGCCTAAATCCGACCCCTGACATCAAAGGCCACATAACCAAAGCTCCAAGCATTCACAAATCAAGCCTAGGGCAGTGTGTGAATAGTAATAGTTCTCACATTTCCCAGGACAAGAGGTGTGATAATATGGAACTTTATAACGGGCCTATTCACAATCTTAAAGAGTGTGAAAAACAGCCAGAGGGGTCGCCTCTCAACCCTATTGACATGCTTAATCACAATCGTAAAGAGTGTGAAAAGCAGTCAGAGGGATCGCCTCTCAACCCTATTGACATGCTTAATCACAATCATAAAGAGTGTGAAAAGCAGTCAGAGGGGTCGCCTCACAACCCTATTAACAGGCATAATCACAATCTTAAAGAGTGTGAAAACCAGCCAGAGGTTAATAACCAGGGGTGTGAAAACATGTTAAAGGAAGAGAAATTATCAGCTAAAGATTCTCAGAACACTTGGTCCCAAAGCCCTGACGACATAACTGTCTGTCAATTAAGGTCTGGGTCTATGTTCCGAGTAGCGGCTGTGGTCAATAGACAGCCTACACAAGCAGTTGTTGATACTGCAGCTGAAGTCACTATAATTTCGGATTCCTTATACAGACAACTAGAACCTAGACCACCAGTGCTCAAGAACATCAGACTACACACAGCTGGTAAGAAGTTGAGCATGATAGGCTTTGTCGTGGGACCCGTGGCCCTCAAATTGGGGAACAAAGTGTACCACGAACGAGTCTATGTGGCTCCAATACAAGATACCATGCTGTTAGGTCTGGACTTCTTGAAAGCGCATGGCACCAAAATTGATCTTTTAAATTCCCAACTAACGGTGGGAGAAGAGATCATTAAAATGGAATTAGAGGGTGGGAATGACTCCCAACCTACTGTAGCTAGAGTGTGTGTAGACCGGCGAACGGTAATTCCACCTAATTCAGTAGTTCTAGTTGACTGTTCGGTAGACCATGTACTACCACAATATGTTGTGGAGCCCATAAAAGTAAAGAGTAATAAACTGTTGGTACCTCGCACCATACATACGGGCAATAAAAACCTTAAAGTGTGTATGATTAACATTACCGACAAGTTTATTACCGTAAAGAAAACGCTCAACATTGCTGAGGCACACTTAGCACATACTGTAATGCCTGTTCCAGATGAACTTTTAAGTGGAACAACTAATGTACAGGTGCAGAAGGTCAGCATGAGCAATGTTGAAGTGTCAATCAGTCCAGTGTCAATCTAAAGGCAGAAGAAGTCGAAGCCTTTGCAGAATTGATAACTGAGTTTCAGGAAGTGTTTGCCAAGGATGAATTTGACTTGGGTAACTTTACTGAAATTCAGCATCATATTGATACTGGAGATGCCAGGCCAGTCAAACTTAAAATGCGTAGAACCCCTGCCTGTTTTGTTTCGGAGGAAGAAAATCATTTAGAAAAAATGTTGAATGCAGGGGTTATAGAACCATCAAATTCTGACTGGGCCGCTCCTCCAGTGTTAATAAGGAAAAGGGATGGAACTGTCAGATGGTGTTTGGATCATCGGGCTCTCAACAATGTCACTATTAAGGACAGTTTCCCGTTACCCTTAATAGAAGATTGCATAGACACTTTGGCTGGTAACAAGTGGTTTTCCAAATTGGATGCAAACTCAGCTTATTGGCAAATACCTATAGCTGAGGAAGATAAAAAGAAAACAGCTTTTACCACCAAATTTGGCCTTTTCGAATTCATAAAAATGGCCTTTGGTCTCTGCAACGCCCCAGCGACCTTCGCCCGAGTAATGAACCTGGTTCTGAGAGGGCTCACATGGAATATAGTCTTGGCATTCTTAGACGACATAATGGTCTTAGGAAAAACCTTTAACGACCACTTAAACAACTTAAAACAAGTGTTCGAACGTCTGAGGCAATATAAACTAAAGCTAAAACCAAAGAAATGTGAGT
Organism: Cyrtodaria siliqua; assembly: GCA_037043455.1. Taxonomy (NCBI): domain Eukaryota; kingdom Metazoa; phylum Mollusca; class Bivalvia; order Adapedonta; family Hiatellidae; genus Cyrtodaria; species Cyrtodaria siliqua. The sequence goes on from JAWPHD010012645.1 coordinate 40,441, forward strand.
TCTTTCGGAGAAAGGTAGAGTTTCTGGGACGAATGGTCACAGGCGAGGGTATGGAACTGTCCGATAAAGACATTTCTGTGGTTCGGGAATGGCCTATTCCCAACTCTACGAAAGACGTAGAACGTTTCGTGGGATTGGCCAACTACCACAGAATATTTATCAAAGACTATGCAAAGTTAGCTGCACCTTTGTACGGGGTAACTGGGAAAAATGCATTTGTGTGGGGTAAGGACCAGGAGCAGGCATTTCAAAACATAAAACATGCCTTAACTCATGCTCCTGTTCTTGCCCTGCCGAATAGTACAGACCTGTTTATCCTAGACACGGATGCATCTAAATATGCAATAGGAGCAGAGCTTTCCCAAGTACAAAACGGTGAAGAAAAGGTGATCACCTATGGTAGTTATGCCTTATCACCGGAGCAACAGAGATATTGCACGACCAGACAGGAATTATTAGCTGTGGTACGATTCACTCGACAATTTCGACACTATTTGTTGGGACGAAAATTCGTTGTTAGAACGGACCACAGCAGCCTGACCTGGTTACTGAACTTTAAGAACCCTCAGGGTCAAATTGCCCGTTGGTTAGAGGAGTTAAGTCAGTATGATATGGCTGTGCAACATCGTCCCGGTGCAAAACATGGTAATGAAGATGCCCTGTCAAGGTGTGTACCAATATCGGGAACTTGTAGACATTACATGTTGGGTCGAGACCCAAAGCTCTTGCCATGTGGAGGATGTACATATTTTCAAAGACTGCACAAAAATTGGTTCAATTTCACCTCAGAAGTTGATGACGTACGTCCTCTATCAAAAGGCGCCTTGCACAAAAGCGTATCACAAGCAAACCCTTGCATGTGTCGCGAGTCATGCAAATCAACCCAACCGGTCGAGGGCCTTATATCACCCCAGGACCAAGAGCTAGATGACATGAGTTGGCCCTGGGACCCTGGTGGAGTTATAGTCTATGACCCACAACCCAACATTTGTGATGGACTTTTGCCCAACCTTTGCGATAGACTTTTGCCCAACCATTGTGATGGGAGTAGGGTGAACATAGTTAGGGACCACCAAGGTGTGTACTGGGGTCAGAAAAGAACGGAGCTAGTAACACTGCAAAATCAGGACCCAGATTTAACATTTCTGTTGGATTGGCTGAAAGACAAACAGGAACCCGAAAAGGGAGTACTGTTTGCAGCCAATCAAGCGGTAAAGTATTATTGGATTAATAAGGACTTATTCTTCCTAGTGGATGGAGTGCTATGGAAGCAAAGGGAGGAAAACAAAGATAAGGTCTTGGTCATTCCATCAGACCTAAAAAATGAAATCCTTGAAATGCACCATGACATTCCGTCCGAAGGCCATCAAGGTATAGACCGCACAAAAAGTAAATTAAAAGAAAAATATTTTTGGTATAAAATGTCACAAGATATAAAAAAAATCATAAGTTCATGTGCGGTCTGTAACCAAAGCAAATCTATCACGCGTAAAAGTCGAAGTCCAATGATACAATTCCAGGCTGGGTCTCCAATGGAAAGGGTACACATCGACTTCCTAGGTCCACTAACCCAAACTGATCGGGGTAACAAATACATATTGATGATAGTGGACCAATTAGGGATAGAGTGCGTACCACTTCCATCACAAACAGCAGATTTTACAGCTCACGCGTTAATAAACGAGTTCTTCTCTCGTTTTGGCTATGCGTTAGAGATATTTAGTGATCAGGGTCGAAACTTCGAAAGCGACCTGTTCACTAAAATCTGTGAAATGACCAGAATTCACAAAGCCAGAACTACACCCTTCAGACCTTCTGGGAATGGACAAGTGGAAAGGTATAATAGGACTCTTATGGACGCCGTACGCTGTTATGTTCAGAAATCCCCCAAAGACTGGGACATATTTCTAGCACAAATTTCGAGTGCCATGCGATCTTGCGTCAACAGGCAAACGGGCTTCACACCTAATAAATTAATGTTAGGTAGAGAGGTAAATCAACCCCCGGATCTTATGTACCCAAAAAGTCATGATAACTTAAGGGATTCTGATCCGGACAGCTATGTGCGTCTGTTAGAGAATGCCGTTTCATTAGCCCATAAAACAGTAAGGGACACCTTAAAAATGTCACAAAAGAGAATGAAAAGAGATTATGATTTACGGACACTGGAAAAATCATACAAAATAGGCGATCTAGTTTATATCGAGAATAACGCCCCAAAAAAGGGGGTCAGTAAAAAGCTACTCCCCCTTTGGAAAAGTCCCGGTATAATCATTGCAAAATTATCGGCAGCATTATACCGAGTCAAATTAAGGCATTCGATAATCACAACTCACCATGACAAAATGAAGCTGTGTATGGATCGCCAGATTCCCGAATGGTTGCAAAATTATAAGAAAAATCTAAAATCCACAACTCAGAGGGGGAACGAACCATCAAAAGATGGTAAGGAACTTTTCTGTGTATGTAGGAAGCCATATTCGGGAGAATTTATGATTCAGTGCGATGAGTGTGCCGAATGGTATCACGGAGCCTGTGTGAATATCACAGTACAAGAGGCCCGTGGTATCAAAGAGTACCAATGCCCTATTTGCAAGGGCTAATCTCTGCTCAATCTCTTTCAGGAAAATGGCCTACACCAACACTATAGAGCTGGTAGAGGGCCACCTGAGGCTAGGGAAATTAATGAATCCCCGGCGTCTTATCCGCGACACTTTAGGCATGGCTCATGGACTACCCGGTGTGGAGTTCCAGAGATTGCTAATCTCTATGTACCAGCTGGCCGTAAAACAAAATAACTGGTCTTGGGTAGAAAAAGCTCAATTGGAATCCGTAACTTTCCTCTCGGAATCATGGATTTTACAAAATCTTCCGCACAAATCCAAAAACAGGAACCGAGTATCTATACCCAAGATCAAGGAACAGGTTTATGAGCCATTATCCATCTGTAAGGACATTCGCTTGGTGGATAATCCATCACTCCCCAAGCAGACTACATCTCTGGTTGGGGGAGCGATTGTTCTCACAGGTGGAACTGGGCATGAGGAGGAGTTACCATCAGATCCTGAAGTGTATGTGGGTCCACCGGATGTGCATATGGAAGATCACAATACCGTTATGGGATGTGAAATTCATGCAGCATCAGGACCTGTTGTGGATGTTTGTCTTAATATTCACAATACTCCTATCTCACCTGAGAGAAGTGAAGAATGTGTCAAAGGCGAACATCCAATTGTCATGGATACTGGCGCTGTTCCCAATGCTATACCAAGCGATGGGATAAGTAGTCAGCGTAAGCGTAGGAATCGGGGGGCAAAGAGGAAGGGTAGGGGTATCGGAAAAGGGAAACATACCAAGCCTTTGCCCTCGATGAAGGTCACTATTCAGATTGTGTCAGATGTCCCTTGTCCGACTGCCTCGACTTCGCCTTCTCGTCCTAGTAATGACGTTGAAGTGGAGGATCGAGCCCAGGAAGTTAATGTGGAAGTCTCGGAAAGGCCTCCCAGGGCAGCCTGGTTTAAGTTTGCGAAGTACTCTGCATGCCCAATAACTGGTTGCAACAGGAAAACCAAATCCATGAAGCAGCATGTAACTTCCAGACATATGCCGGAGCTGTTTTGGGAGACTTGGTCGACAGAAACAGTGGCAGCCCCAGAGTTCCAGGCTAAAAGAATGGCGGCCCTGGGGCTCCCGAGCTCGTGGTTACTGGGAACTGGTGAACCCATAGATCAGCTGGTGCACGTAATAAATGATCGGGGTTTGGTCCCGTCTTTGTCTACCATTACCAACAGATCTGCAGAGGCCATGCATGAGCTCTGTAGATTTAATGGGTGGAGAGTGCCAGTCGAGGGGTTCACCTTGGCTCCTTTAAATTCCCCCGCCACTTTAATTCATTGGCGTCCCCTGGCCAGCTTACTCAATCTGGTCTCGGTGAGCCAATACAAGGAGTTCCTGAAGACCTATAGGGAGGAATCAACTTCCTTAAATCTGACGGAAACAGTGGCGGAGGGGTTATCGGAGACTAACCTCAGTATAAACCCTATCACAACTCAGTATGGAGTGGGGGATTTACCCCAAACCTCAGAGTGTGAACCACTTGGGATACAGAACAGGGTCCCCAACCCGATGGGTGTATTCGATGCCATTGACAGTCATATGCATCTGGACAGATCTAGACGGGCATTGTGGGGGAAAGAGTCAAATGCCTCGGTAAGTGACCTTTTGTCCGCACAATTGGTCGTACAGCCTTCTGTCCAGGTCAATATCAAGGGTGTTGTGACTGTTTATTGTGATCCTGAGGATTATCCTAAGTCTCTCTCAGAGGTGCCCGGCGTAAAGGTAGCAATAGGGGTTCACCCCCGTAAAGTACACCTCTTTTCAGAGGACAGAGAGAGAGAATTTATAGCTCTCTTGGGGAACCCCAATGTTACTGCCCTGGGAGAGGTGGGTCTGGACATGACTGAACCCTGTCACACCTGGCAGCATCAAGAGGATACCTTAAGGCGTATCCTACCCCAGAGTCGTGTAAGTTTACCACTTGTCCTCCATATAAGAGGGAACAATAGTAGGGAGGGATCAGACCTGTACCTAAAAGCATTCCATATAGTCCAAGAGTACTGTGGCTGGTCCCAACCTATACACTTGCATTGTTTTGGGGGTGGTGCGGACGATGTGAACGGGTGGCTCAGTTATTACAGGAATTGCTTCTTCGGATTCACAGCCAATGTTAAGCACTTCTCGGAGGTTCAGCTGCTGGGCTTGGCGGCAGTCCCGGAGAACCGTATATTGCTCGAGACTGACTCCCCTTACCTGTCTCCGGCCCCGCATCAAAAACCAAACAACCCTCTGTTCATAGGGGATGCTGGCCGCTTGGTGGCTGAGAGGCGCGGTGGGGATCTGGCCGGCCTAATAGGTGCATCTCTTGAGAATGCGAAAGTTCTGTATGGGTTCTAAGAGGCAATTCGGATATCCGCAGTGCACCCACTGGGACGATACACGCATACGCCATACTGTCTCTATAACCGTCATTATAGAGCCATCAATACTATTACTAGAGACTCGTGATTCTTGCACTTTTAAGGTAAACTAGTCACAGTACTCTGTTGAGATGTGTGAACCTCTTTTATATATAACTTGCACCTTTGCAACTTCATCACTTGTAATGTAAATAATCACAGGACTCTATTGAGATGTGTGAAAGTTTTTTTGTATATAAATAATTTTTACTTTCACAACTCCATCGTTGAGGTGTGAATATTTTAACATAACTTTCAATTTAGTGTAATACTTTATAATTCAACGTCTGTTGGTAACTCGCGACCTTACTCTAAACCCATACTATAGTGGGTATTGTAAATCTTCCTTATTACAATCTTCAGGCTAATGATTTATATGAAGTCTGGATTGTACCGCCACTGGTACACGGAGTGTACACTCTTGGTAAGAGTGAGCCATTGCTGACGGTGTCGGGGGACCAGCAGCCATTGGGGGCTTTGCCCTTTTTAAAAGTGACAGGAGTGTTGTAATTCTACCACTGGTGGATCGACACCTGCGATCCAGCCTAATCCATTGCGCCTGCGCCGAAGCGGGTGACGTCACCATTCACCCGCTAGAAGCCAGTTCGAGCTCACACACCAACCTGTAAAGAGGTCTATACATTATACTTGCCAAAGTACTCCGTTCCGGAACCAATACTTGGTAAGTATGTACAGACACTTAACAACATAGGTCTAAGGATTTGAAAAAAAAAAATCTTTGATGGATATCTATTACAAGGCAGAAAATTGATAATATTACTAGCTTTTATATTAATTCAGTAATGTTTTATGGCAAAACAACAACAATAACGCCTCTTAGCTCGTGCAATAAGTAAAACAAGTATAATAGAATAATATACTTTATATTATGGTAATTGCATATGTTTGGTCTGTTTTCGATCTGTATATCAGGAGTTAGTATACATGAGTAAGTATACTTACTAACTGTCTATAACATTTGGCTATATTATTTAAATCATAGTATTTTTCTGTCTTTGTGCGCGAAAATTAGAGCTCGCATATCATGTGATATATCCGTCTTGTGCAATACGCGTCTGCCCTCGGCGGTATTACACCGCTCAAGTAATTGCAATAAACAGGAAATATATCATAAAACTAGGTTTCCCTAAATGGTGCGTGCTTTTGTGATATACCGACGTATGTACCCTAATTAGGCTGTACTTCAATAGTGCACCGCAGTATTTGATTAGTCTGTATTGATATTTGGGGGCAGTGGAGACTGGAGCTAGAGCGTGTCATATTACAAACACCGCTCCTAGAGTGTTTGGTGTTAATGGCGACTTATGGCAAATAAATAATACTATAGAAATTATATGCTGTTTCATTTTTTTTGTTTTCATTAATTTTTTTATCAATTATGGATAATATCTAATAAATATATTTGTTCCATGTCTACTTATCGGCAAAAGAAATCTGACGCTCGTATTTAGACCAGGTCCATTCATTCGGAATATACTACATTTCGCGGTTATTGTGTATGTACCAAGATATTGCAGTGTTGCGGGAAACTTTCTGTCAGATTTCGATGAAAACAATGTTTACGTTGTGTTTTGTTTGTTGTTGCTGTCAGTGTATAAAGACATTATTTTGTTAGATTAGTGAATAGTGTAATGAACCGCTGAACGTAACGAATGACATGACACGATAGTCTTTACAAGCTCTCCATTTGCACCGCGTTCGACTTCATCATCAGTTGATGAATCCGATGTATTTTCGTCCTCAGACACGTATTCTGGCTCAAAATCGTAAGGTTACACATTTTGTAACCGTCTTATCACGGGCATTTCCTCTGACTCGGTATCATGATCGCTTAATTCCCGCATTTTCACACAAGGTATACTGTTTTGCGTTCAGTCCCAATGTAAACAAAAAATAGTTTGTTCCCAATGACGTCACTTCCGGTCATTCGCGCAAGAGTTTTTCCCCTTAGATTTTTTTCGATATTTTAGCAATGCCTGTTCGCCTGTTCGATTTTTATCTTTAAAAACATATTTTTACTGAACATACATCAATGGCATAGTAATAATCGTATTTATAATGATATTTAATACTTAAAAACATATCAAAAGCGGATTTGTTGATTGAGGACCAATTTCTGCTTTAAACACACATCAATAACAGTCGAACATCTTAATGACGTAACGAATAAATAAGACAAATAATAATAAAAATATAAAAATATTTAATATCAACAAACTATTTAATATCATATCATATTATGCAAACCCGTATGATAAAATTCTGAACCAAACAAAATCAATTAGTAAAAGCTTAGTTTCCTATGCTACAAGCAATGTTTAACAGAAAGGAACAGAACAGAACAGAACAGAACAGAACAGAACAGATATAAAGCTTACAATAAAGTGAAAATATATATACTTGTTTAAGGATGATATATCGTTCAAAAACAATCTCAAGTTACCGAAAAGCAATTATATTTATTTATTTACTCAAATTCCAGACGACTTACTATACGTTCTCCGTTGAAATTGGCAGATTTTACTAACCTCATAAGTGGTACTTATTGTGATTCAGATATTGGTGACGAATTACAGTATTAATGCCTCTGTTTTGATCATATGCGCAAATAGTATATTCCACGTTTCTTCTATCAGCACACAAAGTTCAATAAATACAGGAGCTTTTAATGTATATATCCATCAATCAAAGTTTAAAAAACCTATGTGTCTTTTTTGTTTTCAGTTTTAGAATAATTTACAAGATGTCAACTAAAGTTGTATAATTGATACTGCTCTCCCTATTCATAACCTGCATTTAGCAAGCGTATTGACCCTTATCTTAATTTCGCCTTTCTCCCTCTGAGGTTGCTGTCCCAATATAACATACTATGATGTGTTAACGTGACATTAATAACCCATTTCATTTTCATGTGTTTCAATAAGCGTATGTTTACTCAAAACAACAAAATATATTTTGTATAAAGGTACTTATTACTGTAATGTGTCTCCTACACCCACCCCGCCACCGCCTCCGCCCCCTCTCCCACACCACCCCACCCTCACACTACCACGCACACATAGTCGATCTGGACAACTGTGTTTTTGAAAATAGTGATTACCATTCAACAAAATGTATTAAGAAAATAGTATTTAATAAAAACATATGTGTGTTCTTTAATTAACCGTATACAAATCATATTGATGTTTATGTGTGACATTATTTATCTTTGTGTATAAATGTTCAGTTGTATAATTCATATTGATGTTTATGTGTGACATTATTTATCCTTGTTTATACATGTTCAGTTGTATAACTCATGTTGATGTTTATGTGTGACATTATTTATCCTTGTTTATACATGTTCAGTTGTATAACTCATATTGATGTTTATGTGTGACATTATTTATCCTTGTTTATACATGTTCAGTTGTATAACTCATATTGATGTTTATGTGTGACATTATTTATCCTTGTTTATGCATGTTCAGTTGTATAATTCATATTGATGTTTATGTGTGACATTATTTATCTTTGTTTATGCATGTTCAGTTGTATAACTCATATTGATGTTTATGTGTGACATTATTTGTCTTTGTTTATGCATGTTCAGTTGTATAATTCATATTGATGTTTATGTGTGACATTATTTATCTTTGTTTATGCATGTTCAGTTGTATAACTCATATTGAGGTTTATGTGTGACATTATTTATCTTTGTGTATAAATGTTCAGTTGTATAATTCATATTGATGTTTATGTGTGACATTATTTATCTTTGTTTATACATGTTCAGTTGTATGCTTCATGCACAACAACGTCGTGTCAAGAAAAACTGGAAGAGAGTATTACAAAAGTATTAAAAAGACCCTCGAGTTCATTTTTTTATATTACATACAAACTATCAGAACGTAAATTAAACATTTTAAAATGTTATATTAAAAGATGATCAATCTTATTTAAAAAATAATTTTGAACCATTTTAATTAAATGTATATATGATATTTACCGTAAACAAATTTGACAGTAGTGAGTAATAATGATAGACTATAAAGGTATGAAAACAAAGATTCATTACTCGCTCATTGTAGCTACTGAAATATATAATAGTAATCAGATATGAGACCGAAGGTTCCTAGGTTAGAGCACACGCGCTAAATTATCAACGATCGACGTGTGCGTGCGTGCGTGCGTGTTGGCGTGCGTGCGTGTGCACATACTATGTATAACCATATATTTCCTTGCAACATATTTTGTATATAATTATCTTTACCGTCAATTTGATCCGGTGACCAGTTCCTCTTTTCAATTTAAGAAATATATACATATATATATTTCATTATTCCTGAATATATCACTTAAAGCTACAGACCCTCTATATTAACTGGTAATAACTCATGAATATGAATGAGTCACGTGTGAAATAGTTTCAAATCGACGAACACCCCAAAAGTCGGTATATAAGGCAGAAATCGATGCGTAAAATATCACATTTTTCTTTCGCCTTCGTACAGGTAACATCGATAAATATACAGCTTCAGAATATATGTGATAACAAAAGTACTTGCCCGGAACGGGATTTGAACCACAGTCGTTGCGCTTTTAAGTTATGAAAGCCGTACATTTAACCACTACACCAAGGCTATTGATTGGTTTGTTCTAGCATTATTAACACTAAATAGGCATTACGTAATAACTAGCACACAAACAAACTCATCATGCGCTAAATAACAAGTCGATATATGGTTGTTTTGAGGCGGAATATTGGTTTCATATTGATAACATATAGTATTACACCAGGCAATGCTAATTTACACGTCCGACAAGATGGTCTATATATTTATGGATTCATGTTGATTTGCATTCAAATATATGTTAAGTTATTTTGCCTCATAATAAATTGTAGTTTGTATACCACTTTCTCAAGCAGCGTTATAGCTCAGTGGTACAGCACCCGACTTGAAATTAGAAGGTCGTGTGTTCGAGTCCCGAAAGAGACAAATCGTTTTTCCTTCTGTAAATCAAAATGTTACCTGTGTACAGGTACGATGTGCACTGGTCGATGTCTATACAATAAATGATGTCCTGCGTTATATTTGCTCGCTTAAATACCCGATTTCGACATGAGCTGGTGAACATGAAGTTATAAATAAAGACACGCCTACAAAGAAGAAATCGATTTATATAGAGGGTCTGTAGCTTTAACTGTACAATTGTTCAATAATTTGTATTGCCCGATGGTACCATATCTAATAAACGAATGTTCAGATAAGACATTACAAACTTAAGCGAAACTATTCACTCCTATCCTATCAAAATAGTGCAAAGCGAAAGTAGGATTTTCCCACTGTGTATCAAAACGAAACTGTGTACAGTAACCAATGGCAGTTTGGTTATTTTTACCAAGCGTAAAGGTAAGACAAAACACGCTTTTATAATCTCGTTAAACGAGAGTGGCAGTATTGCTTAAACTTTGCCTGTGTACACGTAAAAACAGTTTTTTGCATACTGATCTTATTTGAAAATGTACATATAGACAAAGAACCGAACGGGTTTAAACGTGACACTCAATGTTAACATATATTTTATGACTTTAACCAATACTGTTTCATTCATCGCTGAATAAAACATGGCAACTAGTAGAGTAAGTCATCAACTTGGACTTTACGTGCACACGGTACATGTCACTCCGTTATGCGTCATTGTATAGGGTTAGACATATCTCAAGCCGGAACGGTGCTCGAACCTTGCAAATCCGTTACCGTGATACATGTGTCCCCGAACAAGATAAGACAGCATGCTACAGTGTGCAAGGGGTGGGGCGGGGGGGAGGGGAGGCACTACCCCGTGCACGTTAATTACAAAACTCGATGAACTTCTATGTTAATCAGCGATTCACGTGCTTTAAGCTGCCTCGGAAATGGGTTTGCTAATACTACTCGAGTGTAAGGCAGGACAGACAGACAGACAGACAGACGAAGGGTCCTTTTAAGATTAAAAGGACATAACAAGTATCTATTATTCCAGTTGCTTCTCTCTTTTCTGTTTCGGAAATCGACGAGGCAGTTTCGATTGCATGCAGAGTATTAAATCCCGTCAAAATTACATTTTTGATCTTAACATTCCCTATAACCTGCTCATGTCTTCTCTAAACTTTGCATACAAATAGATATTTTATTCAAAAATAAGTCATTACGCGCAACAGTTCACATGCAAATAGTACATACATATAAACGTGTATATGAAATATACACATACTACATTTTCCAGTTAATGGCAATGACAATGGCATAATTTGTAGGTGAGTTTCAAGATTATCTGTTAAATTAATAAGCCGAAGTACTGATCAATACACATTTATGTTTGTGGACACAAATGGAGAAAAGTGATACTTATTTATAAAAGATGTCGTCTATTGTTTTAAAACTCTTACTAGTGAAAACTGACAGTTTCTTTAATAAACTTTTGTTTTCTATTGTCATAAGTTCAATAAATGTTAATATGTTTGGCCGTTTCCAGAACATTTGTTAACATATTCTTTTCTAATATCATGATATAGTGGACACTAGAATACAAAGTGAAAATAGTTTTTTAGTGTATTACAAAGCTGGCATTTTCTTTCGGATCTTGGCGTTTTATTCTAACCTGTGACTGGAGACTCTTAGTTTGTAAAAAGTAGAAAAAGTTTTAAATTTCTTTATATTAAGTACAGATAAATAATACTTAAACCTGAAATCTGATATTATTTTGTATAAACTAGCTCTAGTGAAAGCCGATAATTCAGCATATGTTATGTTTTCTACTCCTTGAAAATACCAAACTTCATTAAATCCTGTTCGTTCCATTAACCCTTTATTTGTTTGGGTTTACAATCAGGTCATTTAGCATAACATTATATATCTGTTTTATATATTTACGACCACTCACATGTGTAATTTTTAACCATAACCGGATAATATAAACCATACTTTGAATTTTTAAGGGGACTCTCCCGAAGTTCTCCGTACATGAAATTGTTTTGAGTTTGTGTTTTAGCACATAAAAGTTGTTTGCAAAATTGAAGGTGTACTTTCTCTTGAGAATCCCCATATATCTACTCCATGATTTAAAATTGGCAAAATGAGTTTGTCAAAAATGTCTAAAGTGTGACTGACCGATAAGTCAGTAAATTGACTTATATGTGACTTCATTTTGAAGATTGTCTTTAATGCCTGGCCACTTAATGATTCGAACGTCTGATAAAATGAACCGCCTGTAGTAAAGACAGTAAACATATTTTCAATTTCAATTACAGTATTATTATATGTTAACAGTAGGTTCCTTTTTATCTGACCGCCTTTTTTAAAAAGGCATGACCTTCGTTTTATTTACATTTACAACCAATTTCCATTTCTGGCAATAACTGTGCAGTATATCTAATCAATCCTGTAGCCCTTTTACAGTATTCGAAAATATCACTATGTCATCAGCGTATAAGAGCAGGGCTTAATTATCATCCCAGATAAGAGTAACAACAACTTCAACATTCCAGTATCGATACCTTTAAAACCATTTAGTGTAAAATATTCTTTTAAATCATTTACATACATAGAATATAAGAAAGTTGACAGACAAACCATCGCCCTATGACACTCCAAGAAAACAGCTAAAACTGTCACTAAGCTGGTTTTTATATTTTATTCTTGATTTTATATTCGTTTACAATGATTTAATAATATTTAGGATTTTATCTCTCACTCCATATTGTATAAGTGTATAGAATATGTTTTGTCTAACCAACAAATCAAAAGCTTTAGTGAAATCTATAAATCTTACGTACAACTTCTGTTTTTCATTCAATATATGATTTATCAAACCACGAATAACGAATAGGTTATCAATAGTTCCCATATGTTTTCGAAAACCAGCTTGTGCTTCAATATAATTATGATAATCCTCAGCCCATGTAGATAACCTGTTGTTTAAAATTCTTGTGAATAATTTACCGAATGTACTCACTAATGTTATCCCTCTATAGTTATATCTCCCTATTTGAAAAGTTGTACAATATACCTTTCTGTCCAGTGAGAAGGGAAATAACCCATATCAAAAATCTTATTAAAAACGTTCACCAAGTATGAATCTAAATTTGAACATTTCATTTATGACATAATCCGATCCGCCTTAGCGGTTGTTGTTTAACTCTTTACATTATTTATGAATTTCTGCTTGACTGATTTCAATATCTACACTTAAAGCTACCCAATCCCGATAAAAGGCACTCTAGAACTGAACAAATCTAACGGTCATTACCCTTGTTGTCCTGAGTGATTACTGTATACGTGTGGGTTCATATATACAACATGCGCACTACCTAAATTCACTGAATATTAATGAGATAAGGCGGTACTGTATGAGACGCTTCAGGTACTTTGTGAATCGACCACTGGTCTTATAACGGGTATAAAAGCGGATTTTAGCAGACGGCATTTTACCACCGAATTGATGAGACCAATCTTCAGTAGAAAGACCTAATAGGAAATACAAGTAATTATAAATTGAAAAGGAAGCTAAAGATTTACTTACTCAAACAACCTTATAAGTCCATATTTAAATAAAATCCAAAACAATACATATATTTAAACTTAACGGCCTTTTAACAAAGACCCTTTCCAACTATCCCGTTGCATCAAAGAAACTATTAGGTACAAATAATCCTCCATTTGTATGTGTGTACGTGTGTACTGTATATTGACACAAAACACAAGGGAGACATTGTTTATCAAAATTGGAATATTGGTAGAGGGGCCCCAACCCCAAGGCTCATAACTAATGGTAAAGATGGAGATATAGTATTTGTTATGTGAAGTTATGCATGCATGGTTTACACATATTAGTAGATTATAAATCAACATATTTGTAATACATTCCTCTTAATTTATGGAAAGAGAGCGACACACACACAGAAAAAGAGAGAGAGACAGAGAAAGAAAGAAAGCGAGAGGGTGGAGGAAGGGAGGGAGGGAGGGAAAAAGTGAGAAAAGGGGAGAGAGAGAGGGGGAATGAAGGAGGGGGTGGAAGGAATTGATAGAGAGAGAGAGGGAGAGAGAGAGTTTAGTTTCTATATAGTCTTATAAACATAGGCGTAAGAGCCGGAGGACCCCACCCTTACCCCAATGTTTCGGTGTGGGCTCCAATCTTGATGTTTTCACGAAACAAAAAAAATGTATGAATTGGCAATCTAAACATTAAAATTCTGATTGATCAGATTTTGAAAATCAAAGAAAATCGGAAATATGCCAGCTTCCGTCTGTATGACAGGGTAAGTGTTAACGAAAAACCGAAAGTTTTAGTATAACTATTACGTTCAAATACTAGTAACTTTCCTAAGTTTACTTATTTAAATCTTTAATTTCTTTAATCAAGTTCAATGATTTGTAAAGTAATTTTAAATGAAAACAGCCCGTAACCAGTCCAGAAATTTACCGAGGCATATCCCTTATGTTGGTGTCCGGTGGCATTAACCTCCCTCTCTACCCTGGATTTTGTTTTGATTTCCTTCAATGTGTTGCATTTACCCTAGGGTCCTTATATACTAGAATATTGTCGTTTTTATGTAAAGTATGTACATTCCCAAAATTCAACCAAGGCAACTGCTCCTGTGTGCCTCAGTGTAGCTACGGACCTGGAAAAGCAATATGTTGAAAAGCAATGGTTTATATTCACGGTGGACAGACGTAACGGACCCTGGCTGCTCAAAACAGCGTTACCTTGATTCTGGTTGTTCATGGTTGTGTGTCTGAATTCATGAAGAACGGGTTATAAAAACAGTGTTTTAGAATGATGTGAAAGAACGCGCACTGTTTACACACCGACGCGTGAAAGTACGTCTAGTTCTAAGAAAATTGTGTTTGTTTCAAAAACGGAGACTGCTATTGGCATATGCTATGTCTGAAATTATGTATGTGCAGCCTTAACATCCATTGGACGTATTTAATACATAATAATATCTACCGATTGCCAGAAGCGTTAAGTTGTTTGTGCATTGCAAAGTAACGGATCCTGGTTGCTCATGGTATCGGATCCTGTTTGCTTCTGACACAGGATCCTAGCCGGTAGTTGAAAAGATACATCTTAAAAAACGACTAGATATGTTCCCCTGTTCGAAATATCTCGGTCTGATATCAGCGGTGGAAGATAAAGCTGCGATATTTTTAATTGGGTGGGGTTGTGCGCGGGTCAACTTTTGGAAAAAAACAATTTGCTGAGATTTCTTTTAAAGATTTTCACATTTAACGAGTTTTCACCATCCAAATATCGGCGAGGAACTCGTACTCTTCAAGGGGGCTGGCGTGTTTTAGTTGATAGCACGTTGGATTTGACCGGATGAAGCCTTATCGCCGCAAGTCAATTTCTTCTGTGTATTATTGAGTAAAACATGTTCCCTTAGTCTCGTCCGTCGGATTGGTATGTACACTGGTTCTGTGTTTCGGAGTCTATCCTTGAAACAATTTGCTAATCAAAGGAAAATATATTCGTTAGTAAGATTAGGGCAGCTTCTCGGATTTTTATGTATACGTCCTTTATTTGGGGCGACCGGCTATAAATATTCAATATATTGTCTTGATCAACAGTTAAACAACACTCAGTTAAAGGGAATGTAGCGGCACAGCCAAACAGCTCTATCATAGAGAATTCTGGAAAACTTGGAAAAAGGTGGAAGAATGATCAAAATCGGATGATAAACAAAAAAGATATGACCATTTAAAGGTTGTTCTAAAACGGATATGGGAGCTGTCATTTTGGACTATGACGTCATTGTTCCATATTACGATATATGGAATATTGATAAATATCGTTTAAAACGAAGAAAATCATTGCAAATGAATGCAAAAAAATAATTTACTGGTCATATAAAGCATTACTGCCATTAAGTATTATATATTTTTCATGCAATTGCTGTCATTTTCCCCAACAAATGTGTAAATTTCCAAATTTATAAATATTCCATATATGGTCATTTAGAACCGTGATGTCATATTTCTCAAAATGGCCGCTTCCATATCTGTTTCAATAGAAACTTCAAATGATCATATCTTCTTTGTTTATCAACCGATTTTGATAATTCTTTCACCCTTATTCACGTTTTTCAGAACTCTTAATAATAAAAGTGATTGGCTGTGTCGCTACATTCCCTTTAAATGTTATGTGATAACATTTTCAAATCATAGGATGACTCCGATGAGGATGCTCCCCTCGAAATCCGCTAGTGCTTTAACAAACAAAAGTGGCAACATTCTCAATACAACTTTCTCATATTATATGTATAAAATAATGAAAACTTGCGAATTCAAAGTTTACCATCGGTAAATGCCTATTTAAAACGTGTAATTGACATTTTCCCTAAGTATTCGGAGATTATAAACGAAAAGCTAAGCTTTTCTATAGGAGGTGTTCAATGTATTACTTTATACGCAATTATATTAATTTGTGAATAAATGTACATTAAGAGTTATTTTAAACAAAATATCTAAATAAAAAAAAACGTTTTCTTATTTGCTGCGTACAACAACGGTGGCCTCTCTATACGACATATCAGCCTACATTATGCCAATACTCATGTATAATTTATAGTATACGTCATTAGTTGTTCACATTGCTGCATTTGTATTACTTGTAATATTTGGTTTTTTATTCATTGATGTATTTTGTTTTTAAATATCGCTTATGACCAAACAATTGTTACCTGCTAGGGGCTTAGCTTGAGCGTTGCTAGTGTGGTCCCGGGGCAAACTCCATGAACTTGTTTTATTCCCAGATACGCTGTGGTTCGTTTTTGTGAGTATTTCCCACTATTTTATATCTTATTTGACGCTGACATGTTGATGATATAGTCTGAATCCTTATATCTTCTCGACTTTCGTTTTTCGTTTGTTTGTTGTTATTTTTTTTTTTATGTATTGTGTTGCTCATTGTGTAAAAACGGCGACAAAAACCGTCATGCAGCGCGCTGCGGGGAAAGTAAGTTTTGTTTATGTCTATTGCGGGCCCATAGTTTATTTTAGGGCACTGTCGACGGAAGACAGGTCGTGAAGAGAGAATTATCTCAATGCGCAAACGTATATACACGAAAGTAGGTCCGGAGTACATTTGTTTAGTCTTGTACCTTGTACGACATAGACGCATTTAGCCAAACTCACCACCAGATTATATCACTATTACAAGATCACACCCTCTACGTTCATAACCGATATAATAATTCAATATTGGGTGGTTTTTTTTAATTTTCCATCATGCTCTCGCATGAATGATTTTAATACCGGTGATCCAGAGTGGTAAGGCCTGTTTCGCTACGGTCGTGGGTACGAATCCAGCTCGTTTCCAGATTTCATGAGGCATGCAGTACTTGTCCTACTTATGAAAAAGTGGTTGGTCTGCCTCTCTCACGAAAATATCGACCATCATATATAATCTAAAATGTGCTGAAGATGACTTAAATCACCATGCAACCAACAGATGTTGTTTTTTTATTGTTTGTTTTGGTGGAGCTAAAGTCCAGATCGTCATTTTCTCTTTCATCTGAAGGTATATAGAAAACAATCTATCAACCAGGATCCGGTGCCAATGATACGGATCGTGTCCGTTGCTAGAATATCAGTCACGCATTTTTTACAGAGCAACCAGGGTCCGGTGCTCTGAAATTTAGACATCATGTACATATTTGCAGATTTTTAAGCTAAACAGTTATCTTTATTAAACAACAGCAGTTGCAAACCAATTTGGGATCACATGAGGACATATGGAAGTTTGACTTTTTAAAGTTATCAACTTTGTATCGACTTGTTAGGAATTATTCTGCATGTGTTGTAATTGTATATAAAGAAAATATATTTCGAAGGATATGATATTCAAAAGCTCCGTCGCATAAAGTATTTTCTTATACATACGATAATGTATCTTTATTTTCGAACTTTTTGACGCTAGTGTCCATTTTCCCTCTGTTTTTACCAGCCAGGGTCCGTTACAAGTGCACCCAGGATTAAGGTAACGCAGTTTTGAGCAGCAAGGGTCCGTTACGTCTATCCACCGTGATATCAACACAGAGTCCTTCGCGATTGAGCATATTTATGTAAAGAAACCTAATTAATTGTTAATCGGCCTCCGTAGTGCAGTAGGTTAACGCGATGTCCCTTTCTCCGTTGCGGACGGGGTTCTGGCCCGGTCTTAGCACTTTTTAAAACATATTTTTTTATGAATTATCGTTTTCATGAAGAAGTAGTATTCAAATGCCTTTCAGCATCAGATTTAAATATTAACAAACAAAGCACATAACACACAAGCACGGCTTACGCACGCACCCACAAACACACTCGGACGCAAGAAGGATATTTTTTTTACGAATTGACCCTTATTATTTTTCGAAGTAGCTTCGGAATTGAAAAGTGTAACTGAAGGATAGACGGATGGGCGACCTTCATATACCCCTTCCTGACAACCTGAAAACTAAGATTTGCGAGAAATAATATTGCTGTTTTTTTTCCAACAAAAGAAAATTCCATATATATAACTTAATTTGAACAATATCCTTCAAGTATCCTTAAACAATAATTTCTCCCTGTCCCGAGTCAACACTTGAGCATGTATTTCACGTTACATACAATTGGCTACCGATACACGTTCTCTGTAGATGTATACATGTATAATATGTGTGTGATTTTGGATTATTTCAAGGATATTATAGGAAATAAGTATATACAATATATGGAACATATGTAGAATACGCGGGTAAGTGTTTATAATTCTCTACATAGTGATGTAATTACGTTATGCCTTACGCATTTTACTTGTTCCCTTGCGTTCAACATTACAAACATGTATATATTTACATTGCACGCCATTGAATATCCTCATCGAGTTGTACAGTCCGTAGTTATCGGATATCTGAGCAAATTGCTACGTGTGTATAAGCGTTTATTTATCCTCGCTGTATTGCACTAAGCATTTTAGCGAGCAGACCTCGGTTTTAAAGTCTCATCCGAAGGACTGGTAAGGTAGGAAATACTTTTTGAAATGTTCGTCCTGGCTGGGATTGAACGCGCGATCCCTGGGTTACTAAGCCGCAGTGCTAACCATTACACCACGGCGCTACCTCAATTGCTATATAAACGTTTAGGCTTATATACCCGTAATCGCTGGGTGGTACAATTTCAAAGTTACCGAAGCGTTTATCACGCCTATTATGCAAATGCCTCGATATACGCTACGACAATATACCAGCCTAAACAATGTAGACAACACATCCAGCAAAGAACTTCATCTATAGGCGTTCTTATGTTTAAAAAAAACTTGAAATTGTATTATTTTATCGGGATTGTGTAGCTTTAATAATGAAACTAGTCTATCACACATCATAAAACATGGTCCAGAAAAGGCGACACGCACCAGAGATATCAATATAGTAACCTGTGATGTTGATGTTGCGACACTGTGTGTAATAAATCGAAATCTCAATATACCGCGAAGTTAATCTACGCAATATCAGTCACGGATAGTCTTGATCATCTTCGACGCTTGATTATAAATACAAACGTTTGTGCAGAAACAAATTTGAAACCGGAAGCACGCGACCGTAATTATTACTTTTTTATTAAAATATTTCTGACCATTTAGTTCGTCGATATTATGATGAAGTTCCCCTCTTTGTTTATTGATACATTTATTTTTCTTTCTGCCTTTCTGTATATCTTGGATAGCGGATGTTTCTGTCTCAGCCAATCAGAAACGATACCAGAATCTCGGCACAAGTTAAACTTTGTATAGGAGAACTGTTTTAGACGTTTGTCTTCAAAACGTGGCAGAAGATCTAGACTACAGTCACGGATAGATGAAGCTTAATTCACATGGCCATAGTACTTACTGGCTATTTGTCAAGTTCGGGAAATGATCATGTCACCTCCCGTATGCCATTTCAAAGTGCTTAATATTTTATTTATTTTTTTATTTTTTTGTAGACTAGCCTTAAATAATATGTTATCATAAAGCTATGTATAACGTAAATTACAAACTACAAACATATTTTGTTATATTTCCAGATGACTATATACTTGATTACTATACTTCTCTTCTGTACTTATGTTGGTGCAGAACCGTCGCCCGAGAATGAAAGCTTGGATGAAAAGGTATGTCACCGTGTAATGATTCAACACTAATTAATAAAATATTCATAAAATGTATTAAACATCATCAATAGTTGTGTTACCAGATTATAGTTGACGTTTCTATAAAAAGTATTTGTTTTATTTAGAGCCAGAGTTGATACGAATCAGGTACTTATGTTGTATATGGTAGTTAAAGAAAACTTAGCATTTGAATCTTACTTGGATATTATTATCTCTAGGAGCTTACGAACATCTCTATCAAAGTTACGCTTATCGGCACATCATTTACGCATTCATTCTGGTCGATTCGGCAGAGAAAGAATTGAAAGAAATAATCGTGTATGTCAGCTTTGTGTTACAAATGAAGTAGAAGACCAGTATCATTTTGTGTTTATATGTCCCTTGTATTCAGATTTAAGAACAGTGTATTTAAAGCGTTTCTATAGACATAGACCTAGTATGTATACATGTACGCTTCTCCTTCAAAGTAATAACAAATCAGAAATACTTATGCTAAGCAAATTTATCATTAAAGCATTTTTGCTTCGTATAAATCGTTTAAACAATAATAATATTTAATAGCGACCTAACTTATTTACTAAGAAAATTAGATTTTCTGGGCGGAGGGTTATTCCCTACTATATATTGTGATTAGTGTCAGTTCCACTAAGACTGAAATTGCTAATAGGAGTGCATCCAATATTTATTATACCTTTGAATTTGTATTTATTTGATTCAATTTATTTTGAATGTATTGTCATACACCATAACTATTCACGTGTAGATTGAATGTATGTATATGCTTTTGTGTATCACGAAAAACTGTAAAGTTTAAGTGAATAAAGCATATGTTCTGTTCTGTTCTGTTTTATAAATTCCGAATTAATTTCCTTTAAACAAGCTTAAATGTAAGGTATAGCAGATACTGAAAAGTATAACAAAGTTGATTTTCGGTAAGGTGGCCTCAGAATTTTGTTTTTGTTCTTGAACATATTTATATTAAAAAGGCACATATTGTTCATTACGAACACCACTTTGAATATGTAAGTGCATTTATAACTATCTCAATGGGTTGGATGAATTCAAGTGTTTTCCGATATTGTACTGAGTTCTTTTGTATACTTAAAGATTTTTCGAAAGCATTTGATTCAGTCTGGAGAGTTGGTCTGTGGTAAAAAAAAATGCAAAATAAAATGAATGGTCATTTTTTAAGAGTAATAAGAAATATGTACTCAAGCATAAAATGATGTGTTTCTCAAAGTAATAAAACAAAATCAGCATGTAATCGCCTGTCCTCTTTTCATTTTATTCCCCAATGACTTGGAAAGTTGGAATCTAAAAACCACACAGGAGTCCAGTTCAATAATATAATAATGAAATAAATGTTTTCCTTCAAATGATTGTTTTACTTTTTTGGCTGTTAAATATTTTATTTCTCTCAATGCATATTATATAACAATGTGTTACATATAATAATAACGTTCGCTTATAAAGTAGCTTATCTTAATGGTGCAACAACTTGCAATACAAATATGTCATAAAATAAACTTTAAGGAATTTATATAGAATTAGCAGGGATAGAAAGAGTTTAAAGGTGGGGAGAAATAGGAGTATTAGAAGTTTCGGACAGAGCTACATCGTTGACGCTGTTTTTATATTACAATGCTTTATGTATATATACACACACACACATATATACCAAACTCATTAAAATCAGACACTTTAACACGCTACGATTCTCTACACTACTACGGATCTGACAACACTCCATTTGAGGTCACGTCAGATTGACCTTACGATTAGCCAATCAGATGTCAGCCTACAAAATTGCTCGGTATAGACTGCTTCACTCCGCATGTCGCGTTTCAGTAAAACGCTGTGGAGCAGTCTACGCTCGGTATCGAAAGAGACAATGTCTTTTAGCTTATAAAACACATAATAATTGGGTTGACAAACATAATACACCAACCATTATTGAATATTTACTGGAAAAATATAAAGAAAATATTGTTTGACGGAATTTAATAGCGGTACAAAAAAATATACCGATTCGTGGGATTGAACCCACACTAAAATGACACTCGCGGGTCATCAGTCGAGTTTGCTGTGAACTGGGCTAAGCGGGCCAGATGTACTACGACTTACTATTTAGAGTACTAATGTCGGTGGAATATATATTTTAAAACACACATGGCAGGACCCATGATTTTCTTCGTTTAAAGATATAAAACATGCCATTTAGTGCATTTCTTTGAATTTATCATGCAATCCACATCAATACAACACGAAGACTTTATCTTTATTCGGATATAGATCTATGTGTTTTCTGTGGATTTTCGTTTGTTCAGTTCACTCGAGCGTCATCTGAAGTGCATATGAAACGCGCGATTTCATTGGTTGAATATAGTTGATCTTCTCATGAATATTGATTAGATCAAAAGTCGATCTGACGTGACCTACAAGGGAGTGTAGTCAGATCCTATAGCGGAGAGTATCAATGCGTAATTAGGATATGGTTTTAATGAGATTGACATATAAACACACATACACATATACATGTATATATACACATACATATATACGCATACACATACATATACATATAAATATAGTGTTTGTTTTTATATCGCATATCTCAGTGGCCCTTCAATTTTCCTTATGTTTTCATGTTTTCCCATTTTGTGTTGTGTTGTTCAATTTTATCTTTAAATATTGCAATATTCTGTTCTATATTCTTTCTTTTCTTTAAATATCAAACTCAGGGATGGCTTTCTTGTATTTGTTTATGAAATTATAATAAAGTATAATAAAGTTGATAATACAGCTATGTTTTTTATTTTTGCTGATACCAAATGATATTGTTTTAAGATCAATATTTACATCCAAACGTTTACCCTGGATAAATGTGTGTAAACTCGTCCAGAATTGTTGAATAATTTGAAATTCCTAAAATAAATGTCCTAAAAGAGATTCAACATACATTCCACAAAAATCACACATACTTGAGCTAACAAGTTTGCATTTATACAATAACTTATTACGCAGTATGATTCTCATGAATGATATATGTTTATTGAAATGTACCTAGTTTTTCGTCTATTGTACTTGTGAATAGTGAATATAAATATTTTTCCAATATAAATCACCTGGGGTTTCTTCCCACTTTACTTGCGGGTTTACAAGATGGTCATGTGTCTCTTTTTCTATCAGTAACCTATTTAGGAGTTTATTTGGTGTTTTGCTTTTTAAAAATTTCATTATCAAAACATCTGTACTATTTGTTACATGTATTTGTTCTTTCTGGAGTAGTTTTTTTCCATTATTTTGTAATGCTCTCTTAATGAATGAATGGTATTATAGAAAGTTACAGTTTTTAACATCGAATAATTCCTTAAACTCTGTAAATGTAAAAACCTTCTTACAAGATAATCGTATAGTTGATCAATATATTTCAAGCTTAAATCGTCCCAGTTTTTGTTGGTTAGAGAATAGTTCATCGCGGAGATTTCTTTATTTACACTGTCCCGTTTTATTCGGATGACAGTAGGATAAGTGTGAGGTTTGGTGCACCCTATAACCTGGTTTAAACCCCCAGCGGCCTTTTTTGCCACTAACCGTTCCAAGGCGGTATCCCTATTGTCAACCCTTTTATGTTTGTGATATCTTATTTGGCCTTTTATTCATCTTTAAAGTTGTTCTTTGTTTCTGTGTGTGTTTGTGGTTGACTGTCGTCCTTGAATGCTACTTTTCCTGTCCGAATTTTATATTTATATTTATTATATTAAATGATTTTTTTATTATGTTTTAATAACGAGTTGTTCCAGATTATCTGCTTGGAAATATATTCTATATCGTTCTTATAATTACTTTTGACCAGCTTTCAACTATTTCTTTAAAAAACAAATTATTTTTGTATTTACAATAAAGATTGCATTCGAAAAACGTGCTATTTTACCTTTTTTATTTAGTTCTTTGTATAGTGACATTTCCATGATCCCTTATTGTTTGGGTTTAAATTTCGCTTAATCCAGCAACATTTTAAGGATTTGATATACATATACACTTCTAAATTCATCAAATTTAGACCCCATTTGTTGTATTCCTGTATTAAGGTTTGTCTTCCTGTTTTATCAGGTTTGTCATTCCATAAGAATTGATACATGTGTTGTGTTATGTCTTTGATAATATCCTCTTTAGGTTTTTTTCGGAATGTTAATGGGTATATAAGTTTGGGAAGAGCAAAACTTTTAATAAATGTGATTTTACCTATTAGAGATAAATCATGTTTCTTCCATTTATTTAAACACGTATAAAATTCATCAATTTTTGGATTTAAGTTAAGTCCATGCACCTTTTCCCTATTATTTGTGAAAACCACCCCTAAGGTACTTGCTTTATCTGATGTCCATCTAAATATTTTGTTTTTACAATATTCAATGTTAGTAATTTTAAGAATTGAATTGAATGTTGTTTAACGGCTCATCAACACAGTACAGGTTATTTAGAGCCGCCCCAGAGAGAGGGGAAGGATACATAGGAATCCGGGAACCTGCCCTACTCTTATTATCGAATAGATTCCTATGGTTCTTTAACGTGCTCGGAGGATAGACCGATACACGGGACCGCCCGGTTTACGTCCCCATCCGACGGACGAGGCTAAGGAAAAGTGTCTTGCCCAAGAACACACCGACGGAACTCAGTGGCACCACGGAGGATTGAACCCGGGGCCTCCGGTTACAAATCCGCCGCGCTACCGACTGCGCCACGCCAAGAGAGCCAGTTCTTAAAAAGTTGTTTTTTTCCGTAATTAATTTTAACCCAGATATATTTCTAAACTCTTCAACTACATTAATTAATGTTTCTAATGATGTTTGCGAACCATCCATCATAAACATAGCATCGTCGACGAAGAATTAATTTTTAATTTCTTTTTCGGCTATAACTGTACTTTAATACTTTACTCACGTTTTATAGCATTTGATAAAATTCCAATGACTATAATAAACAAAACGGGCGACAGTGGGCATCCTTGTCTAAATCCGCTTTAAAGAAATCAGACATATATCCATTATTTGAAACACAACTTTTTACATCATGATAAAACAGTTTTATCCAATTTGTTATTGAGTCACCGAAAGTAAAATATCTCAAACAGGTTAAAAAAATTCGTGATCTATACTAGCAAAGACTTTTTCAAAATCTGCGAAAAAAAGTAAACCCGGACTTGCGTTGTCGTTAAGATAATCCATGACATCAAATAAAAGTCTTACATTTTCCCCGATACATCTTCCCTTTATATATTTGCGATTGTTTTTGGCGATATTGTAATCAATATTTTGTAAAGTTATCAGGTCTCCAATTAGTTAGTGATGTTAGTTCTTTTGGTTGGAAAAAGCGTTATTATACTTTGTTTTTGTAACGTGGTTAAATCGCCTTTATCGTATGAATAATTAATCGAGTTTAAGTAAAATTGTTTTAAATCATTCCAGAATATTTTTTAAAATTCAGTGGTGATACCATCTGAACCAGGAATTTTATTGTTTTTCATGTTTTTAAGCGCCCTAGTGCATTCATATTCATTTAAGTATCCTTCGAGACTGAGATTTTGTTCCTCGTTTAGATTCGGAACATGTGTATAAGGAAAAAAATCGTGATTAGAGCCAATTGAGTCAACTTTTTTGTACAGTTTTTCGTAGTATGATTTTTTTTTTAAAAAAAATCATTTATATATTGACGATGTCTAATTTCATTACCTTTTTTTACTAATCTTGTGAAAGAACTGAAGCTGGTGCTTTCTGCAGTAATTCAATAAAAACATATTTGTATTAGTTTCCGTTATGACTGTGTTTTTGTTTAAATCGGAACAAATAAATAAATAAATAAGATAAAGCGATACATGTGGGTATTTTGCCAAAAAAGAAGAAGAAAGAAACAACTAAAGCTGTTGATTTCTGCAATAATTCAATAAAAACATATTTGTATTAGACTGTGTTTTTTTTTTTACTCGGAACGTTAGATCTTGGGTGCGGTCTTGCGAGTAACATGACAGGTGTGGCTGTACATGTATGGGTGTGTGTATATTGAAATCTGCTGTGTCTATGTTCTGTACAAATATGTAAGTGTGGTCTTATATGTAACATGACAGGTATGGCTGAGTGTGGCTAGCTTGAAGCGTACAATACGTGTGTGTGCACAACTTGAAGTATTCTGCATCTATGTTCTTTATATGTGTTAACATGAAAAGTATGGCGTGTATCTATTTGGGTGTGGGCAACTTGAAGCCCACTGTCACTATGTTCCTTTGAACAATATCGTGGAACCGTCGTCTAGTATTATTACAAACTCGTTGACGAGCATTTGTTGATCTACATATACCTTTTATACGCTTACCATATAACCACTTTCTTGTAAAAAGACAGGTATGGCCAGTATTTGAAGGAGTGTGGGTAGGCATTCTTACATGTTAACATGACATGTATGGCTGTTTTTGTGACTTGAAGACACTGTTTCTGTGTTCCGTACTATACATGGGGTACTAGTATAGCCGTATAACATGAAAGGTAATGGCCTATATGTGTATGGGTGTGGTAATTTGAGCCACCTTCCTCTATGTTCTGAACACTCTTACGTGTTACATAAGTGTGGCCTGTCTGAGACTGTATGAAGCCAGCTGTCCTATGTTCTGTAAATATGTGAATGAATACTTACATCACAGGTGTATCATAATGCAGTCTGAAAGAATGACTTTTATATGCTAAGTAGGAGTCTTAACCTAAACAAACAAACAAACATTTAATATAGTATAGAGGAATCTTAAATCTAAACCAAAAACAAAATAAAACATATCCGTGTAAATGGTCTTTGGGTTGAGCCATAATTAGGAAAATATTGCTCTCTTTAAACATTTGGATGGCGGCCATTTTGAAATGTGATAAACATAGTAACGTGGGGTGGGTGGGGTACGGCGATGGGTGGGGAACATTTATTATATTACAGATCAGCTTAAATATAAGCCAACAATAAAATAAAACACTTCTGTGTTAATGTTTGTTTGGGTTAAGCCATAATTAAGAATATATTGCTATATTTAAGCATTTAGATGGCGGCCATTTTGCAGTGTGCTAAAAATAGTTAACATGGTGGGAGTGGGGACATTTAATATATTATAGAGGAGCTTACATCTAAGCCAAAAAACTAAAAACATTTCTGTGTAAATCTTCTTTGGGTTAAGCCATAATTAAGAATATATTGCTGTATTGAAGCATTTGGAAGGCGGCCATTTTTAAATATGCTAAAAATAGTAACATAATGACCTGTGACCTTGGAGACCCTTTTCGATTTTCAAGTTAGACTACCATCTTCTATCACAGAAAGTTTGGTGCTTTTGTCCACTCTGTCCACATCCGACCATTTTGGTCCCTAGCTCAATATCGCTCAATTTAATTGATACTAAATTACTCGGTATGCAGTAAATGCCTGCTATAGTGTTCAGCGAAAGTAGCGTAACTGTCTGTAGGATTCGAACCCTCAGCATGTACATCAGAGACAGCGTTGAGATAAGACATCTCTTACAAATCTTCTCTGAAACTTCAAGCAATATGACGTTGGTTGTATTGTAATTGTATTATACAAGGCATATGCTGGTGATAAGTATAATAGAGCGTCCTATCATGTTTATTTTTCTTAACTGTTCTTGTTACTTTACGTTCCTTTTATGAGCGACAACATTCCACATTTGACTTGTTCCTTGTCAAGTAATAACTAATTGATTAGAATTTCAGAGCTTGTGTTTCCGGATTCCGTTTACCTTTTCTGCCCATTGCAGTTCTAACCACATGTGGAACTGTTCAAAGTTAATTTGTCTATCATTATTTTACTTTACACAGATGATACTGTCCTCGTATCAGAAGATACAACTCACCTTCAAACGTGCCTTACTGATGGTGTAGAATACTGTAACATTTGGAATGTAAATATCAATGGACTAAAAACTAAAAACAGTTGTTAGTTTTGGTTCAAGATTTGACAGAAATCATTTATTCACAATTAACAATCTCCAGCTACAAGAAAACACTTGACACAACAAGCAAGGGAAGCACTGCATTTACTCTACAGAAGAATCCATCACTTCAATTTAACACATGAACTTATTTCAGGTTTTTTTTTATCACAAAGTATTGCCAATTCGAACATATTCGTCATGTTTGGGAGCATGAGGACCCTACAGTTTAGGAAAAAATGTGAATTTATAAGGAAAGTTTTAAAGTTTAGACAACCAACGTAGTAAAAAATCATATAAAAATTACCAATATATGCTCAAGTTACCAAGCATTGAATCAAAATAGATAAAGTATATAAACAAATATTGAATCAAACAGGCAGATGGGATATCTGACTGAACCAAAATGAAATATAAAGCAAAACTCTAACGTATACAATAAAGCACACTTTAATGAATCAACATTATCAAAGCTGGCACGATTCACTGCAACATTCAACAAAAGTGAGAAATTACCCAATCTTTAAGGAAATATACAGCTTGAAAACTACCTTCTTATTTGGAATAAGCCTGATTATATAATATAGCTAAATTCAGGACCGGTAACCATTATTTTCCGGTGGAAACCGGCCGCAGGCAGGGTATAGATGTCTCTGAAAGAATTGCCTTCGTTGTACCCTTAATGATGATAGCGATGAATTCCATTATCTCTTAAAACGTACTTGTTTCAGTAATGAGAGGGAAATGAGTGGAAAAGTTTCACCAAAAATACTTCTTGCAAAGACCAAGTGTTTTACATTTTGTAACAATATTATTAGACACGTTCAAATATTGTAATAGACAGGTCACGTTCAAGAGTATCATTCATAATATAGGAACTCCAAGCGTTCCGCGTAAGAATGGAATTCCGGTACGAATAACGCATCGCGACGACATTGAAAGCGAAGAAGATTATAGCGTTTATGTTAAAAAGCATACACTCCGTTTCTATGTAGGCGGATTTACCAATACAATTACTGAAAGTAAAATAGCGTCTTACGTAAAGCGCCGTGGCCCCAAAGTAACTGCAGTTAGAATTTTTCCTTCTAAACGCTCAAATGACGACGTTGTTATACAACTCAATGTTGAGGCCAACAGTCAAAGTGCGAACTCGATAAAAGCGGCTTTTGGCCCCGCGATGTCGTATGCAAACCTTGGCAAACAGCCGCAATTCATACGGTCGTTCGCAGCGTGTGGTTAAGGATGGGTATAGATATAATGCAGATGGTGGACCTATCGAGTATGAGACTTACAATGTGTATTCTCAATTGAATACTAGTGTCGATTAGATCAATGCATACCGATGTAATGTGCATCTTTACTCAAGTTAGAAATGACCGTTATTCGCCCTTTAAACATTATGTCATGGAATGTGACAGGTATAATGTCAAGTAGCACATACCTATGCGATTCTCTTTACTCAAAGGATATAGATATATGTGGATTGTCCGAGCACTGGCTATCCAATACAAATTTACACTTTATAGATATCATAGATAATAACTATAAAACACATGCTGTATCAGATCGTAGCTTTCAAAGTGCTACGAATATGCGAATTGGTAAAGGGGGAGTCGCTCTTATGTGGCACATTAGACATGATAGATACGTGACCCCTTTAACAATTGACGACGACAGAATAGTAGGCATACAATTACAGATTACACCCCAACAGTTTGTGTTTATTTTTCAAGTGTATTTACCCTGCAGCAATCATCCTATTGAACACTATAGAAATTATGTTGATAAATTATATAACCTGTGGAGTCTTTACTCAGATAATGGATGTGTGATTATCACAGGTGACTTTAATGCTAACTTCTTGGGTAGTAAAACTGGTAATAGTAGGGAGCGGTACTTGAAACAATTTTTATTTGACACTAACTTGATCGCTGCGAATAGCTTAGATTTATGCACTGGTGCAAAATCTACCTTTGTATCGTACGATGAAAGCTGTGAATCAATCATTGATTATATTATGCTGCCGTTAGAAAAATTTTACTGCATACATCAGTGCGAAATTGTAGATGACCATTGTTTGAATGTATCGAGGCATAGGCCAATTATATGTAGTATAAATGTACCTGTTTTTGATGTAAATTATTACTCAAATAAAAATGATTTGTCTACAACGTATGGTGCCAATTGGCGGAAGGTAATTCCAAGGGATATACAAAGTTATCAGGAAATGCTCAAAAATACATTCGAGCTACACAATCTACAGGGTGCGTATTTAAGCGAATACACTGAAGTTGATCAGGCATACAATATAATCACACATACAGTATGTGGGGCATCTGAAAAGTGTTTTCCCAAATCAAAATTTAAACATTTTCTCAAACCATATTGGAACCCGCAGCTAACTGAATTACACAAACTTATGACTGATAGACGCAATGCGTGGCTTATTTACGGTCGTCCAAGGGATAGATCCGAGAATTCATTTGAATCATATAAAGTAGCTAAATCGAAGTTTAGGAAAAAACATAGGTTTCATGTTCAACTATATTTAAGCCAATTAAATGAAGAAATAGATAAAACGGCAGAAATGAACAAAACTGACTTTTGGAAACTTGTGCGTTCTCGCAGAAAACGATCCAATTCGAAAGCAGGGGCCGAATTAAATTTAATGGGGTTGTTTATCGAGACATAAATAATATAACTGATCAATGGAAACAGTATTTTACAAAGTTATATACTCCGTGCTCAAACGCGATGTATGATGATGCTTGGAAAAAATCTGTTGATGTTAGAGTAAATAATATTTTAGCATCTACTCACACACATGACGTCATTAACGTAACACCTGAAGAAGTAAATATGTCGCTGAATGTGTGCAAGCGTGGTAAAGCCTGTGGCCTGGACAATGTTTATTATGAACATTACATATATGCGGGATAGTAATAAGTAACCTTTTAGCTAATCTATATTCAGCTATGTTACGCCTAAGCTACATTCCTTCTGATATGAATAAAGGATTATAACAGTATTACATAAAGGTGGGAGAAAGCGAAAAGATGACCCGGACAATTACAGGGCGATCACCCTTACTCAAACGACTTTGAAAATCTACGAAGACATATTATTACGTCGCTCATAGGCAAAAATGTTATCAAGATTAAGTCGTCTACAAGGGGGCTTTCAGGAGCAACTAGGGTGCATGATGACATCATTTTTATTTAAAGAGTGTATTCTCTACGGTAAAGAAAACAAAAGCAAAGTATTTGTTGGTCTCATGGACGCCCGCCAAGCATTTGATCGTCTCTGGCACAATGGAATGCTCCTTAAATTGTTTGAGACCGAAATAGATGACAACATATTTTTAACGTTTGCTAATATGTATCGTAATATGCAAAGTTGCGTAAAAAACCAAGGCTGTATTTCAGACTGGTTTTATGTAAAACAAGGCACTAGACAAGGTGGCAAAAGTTCCCCAATTCTGTACCTTCTCTTCATAGATGGGCTAATCAAAGAGTTAGAAAACAGTGGACTTGGTTTCTGTATGTATAACTTAAATGCAGGATCCCCTACTGTTGCTGATGATATGGTCCTCATATCATTATCTAAAAATGGGTTAAATAAGATGTTTGATATGTGCCATAAATATGCTATGAAATGGCGCTTTGATTACAATATTAAAAAATGTGCAGTGATAGTATTTAATGAAACACAGGCTGAATTTGATCGTAACACCAGGCAATGGACTCTTGGTGCGAACCAAATAATAAATGAAGTCCAATTCTATACTCATCTTGGTATTCGTATAGATAAATATATGGACATAAATGACTCTATTCATGAGTCCAATACAAAATTAAGAGGTACCTTTTTAAGTCTGATAAATAGCTGAATTCACCCACATGGGCTCAATCCGTTAACATCCTTGACAATCTACAACACAATCGTGTTATCAAAAGCGCTGTATGGCTGTGAACTGTGGAATTCGCTTTCTCCTTCAAATGTATTAGAATTGGAGAGGTCACACATATTCTGTGTCAAATATATCCAAAAGCTGCCTACATATACAAGCACTGATATAGCTTTAAGTGCTCTTGGAATTTCGCCAATTAAAACCGTAATTGACTTTAAAACAATACAATGTTTTGGTCAATTGTGTAGATTACCAAATAAATACCTCGCGAAGCAGATATTTATAAATAGGTTGATGAGTTTTTTGAATAATGACAACCAAGTGTTAGGTTATATTCCAGATATACACAGACTGCTTAAAAAATATAATATATTTTATTTACTAGAGAGTTTTGTAGCAACGTCGAATATTCCGTCAAAATACTCATTGAAACACATTTTGAAAACTAAGGTGTGCGATCTGGAATCAAACCAAAGGCTCTCACGAATAGGCCTTAAGTTAAATGAAATACCATGCTATTGTTTATTTAACAATTTGGAACCAAGTGATATTTGGAAATTAAGCAGGGAAAGACCTGATTTAAAGAAACATTGCTATACTGCAATATTAATACTTGGAAAACTGTTCTCTTTTAGTCGCTCTGAAAAGTGTAAAATGTGTGATTTGTTAGTAGACAACTTATTATTACATATTATGCATTACTGTTCAGTTAATGACTCCGCGAGACAAAAACTGTGGAATGCATTAATACAAACTATTGGATTAAAGTCAAACAAAAAGTTTATTCTTAAAGGTCCTCGAGATCAGATATGCATATTATTATCAGGATTCAAACACTTTTCGACAATTGAATCTGAAACTGATAACATGTTGGCTATTATTGTAAAAATGGTTCATACTATTTTTAATTATACATAGTAATGCAGCTTATTGTCACGAAGGTGTAATTAATTACTATAAGTGTATTTAAAATACATAATGGATAAGTGTCTTTCAGTAATGTCAGCAGGCAGCTGACGATATTACGACTCCGTTTTGAATGCTGGGAATATTCTTTAATTATTTTGTGTAGATATACATTACTACATAAATACTTTAGATTTTATGTGTTTTATTATAGAAAATTAAATAATATTTTCAATAGTGGTTCCTACTATGTTTAATAAGTCTATATTATTAATTATGAGAGTAGGCATGAACTAATTTAAGTTGAGTAAACTGTACCATTTTTACATCTTGAGTTTCGTTTCGGCAAGAGTCATAAATATGATACATGTTGAACTAATTTAAGCTGAGTAAACTGTACCATTTTTACATCTTGAGTTTCGTTTCGGCAAGAGTCATAAATATGGTACATGTTAATATATAAGGTTATGAGTATATTGCACCATTTTGTCTTCTTGTGTTTCGTTTCGGCAAGAGTCATGCATATGGTAATACATAGCAAAATATGATTCATATAAATAGCATTTAGTTCAAATTCTGAACTCATCTATAGTCTAATTGTAAAATATTCTGTAATCAACATGTATTGATGTATGTATATAGTCTTGATCCATTATATTTATAGATATATGTTAACGTTCGCTAATGTTAAATTTTGAATTTGTATTATTTGTTACAATTATATGTATATGCTCTCCTGTACATTGGAGGAAATAAAGAATCTATCTATATACAATTACACGATCTTAGTACTTTCATGTTCATGTCCTTTGTCTTTGCAAATGTTTCTGTAAGAGCTTATAGTAATTAGTATACCGTCTTAAAATAAAATGTATACATTTTTTTCTCCTGTCTTGCAATATTTGAAGCTAAACACT